>SSNP01000105.1:678028-813332 GCA_006937955.1 Pachypanchax playfairii
AACACTATTTTAATAAAACAATCTATTTACTGTGTCCACAAGACTCCATGTAAACACAAGACTGTTTCTAGAAATGTCTTTATCCACACGAAAACACCCAAAAACAGGATCCTGAGCATGAAGCATGCACATAATAACATCAAAGTTAAATAGAATCCCACACTCTCTGGTGTCTGACAGCTAAATATCAAACATCAGATGGTACGTCCAGTTGATGTGTCTGATTGGTTGGATTGGGGGTTAGAGGCGGAGCTATAACATAAAAGGTTTTGTTTTGGTTGCCCACACAAAGATGAAACAGTGTGTTTTAAGAATTATTTTCATGCGTATGCAGTTAATGATGTTGCAGTTTGTACCAACTCCCTTAGAAATAATTCATGTTTTAAACCATTTGTTAATTTATACAGAATCTATTTTTGTATAAACATCTCTGACAGAAACCTTCCATCTATAACGCTAATGCTAAACAACCCCAAAACTTTTCCTTTAAGGATAAATAAACTGAGTGGTCAGAGTTTGTGTTTTGTCTGTAAACATGGTCAGATAATTTAACACAACTGAAGTAACTGAATGTCACTATATTATATAGATTCATTGATTATTTGTTAAAGTTCTCCTCATTCTCCCAGTGAGGAACATCTTATCATCTATCAGAGAGACAAGTTTGAGTTACAGGCTTTAAAAATCAGATATATTTTCAGATGTTGCTGGTAAAGTTGTTTTATGCAAAAAAATGTAAATTATATTAATGGAAATAAGTGAGTTTTGTCCACAAACTGCAAGAAAAAAGCTACTTAAACATGAATTCTAGGCAGATTTTACAACAAAAATAATTACAATTTATTTAATAAATGTAATATCAACCAGTTTTTAACCTTTGAACAGAAAAGCACACGCAGTCTTGACTTTCACACAATAAAAACTGAAGTTGTTCCACAATGAAACCTGCTAGTTCTCCTTCAAAGCACCAAATCTGTTCCCAGTTCAGAGCTAATGGAGTGAAAACGATCTCTTTATGCTTTCAATTTGTGTTTTATCATCACTCCGTTCACTCGTCTGTTTTTACGCCATTTCCTGCTTTTATTCACTTCTTTTATGTCTCTCTCTTTTCAACCCAGTAAAAACATCCAGAGCCATTTGATGTTTGAAGATAAACTCTGACAAATCTCACAGATTCATAGAAAGGATTTTAAAATCGTGAATAAGGAACCAAATAACTTCCATCACTTATTTTATACTCTAACATTAGAAACTATAACAGCGATTTTTATATCTCATTTTGATTCATAATTCTTAAACTAAAACATTTTTTTTTTCATCCGTTTTCTACAGATTTCAAAGCAGATATTCATTTAACAACACAAACAGAACAGAGTTGCATCACCTTCACTGTCCTGCAAGTACTTTCCTCAAAATATACACTATTTCCTCCAGCTGCCTAAATAAAAATCAAGCAGTAAAAAGTTGTAAAACACCATCACTTTAATTAAAAACTGCCTCCAGGCATCCAGAATTTCTTGTAAATTGGTCTTCATCAGAAGTTCTCCAGGCTTTCTGGCTTCTTTTCATTCATTTTCTGTCCTTGTATCAGACTATCACAACATATTGTGCTTAAAATGAGGAATGTGAAGTAGGAAAGAAGAACTTTCAAATCTAAAATCTGTCTCCATCAAGAGAAAAATCCAGTAAAGAACCATAAACAGGTCCTGAAGCTGGTTAATTACTATGGGACAAGTTTTCAGGTAAAAGCTGGACTTGTTAGTTATAAAATACTATCTGATGTGTAAAACTGTTATCTTTGATGTTTTTCATAGACTCAACTAAAGAAACAGGAACAAACTGTGTCACTGTGCCAAGCTGGTCACAAAGAGCCTGAAGATCCTGTTTCAGATTGGTTTTTTGCCAAGTTTGCCAGTGTCAGGGTGAAGCGACTTAAACAACTCTTCTTCTTCACCTTGTCTGAAAATAATCAGCTATGGGACAGAAAATCACAAAGGTTTCAAAGTAAAACTTGAGGAAGATTTAAGAAATACAGATTAAAACCACTTTAAAGGAGAAGAACGTTTCACTCTTTGTAGGAAAATATAGAGAAATGAGGGACGACTGAAACAGATTCCTGAGAGCTCTACCTCCTTAACAGGGTTACTACCTTCCTAATGGCTTAAATCTCACGTCTTCTGTCCTCTGGTGGAGGATTTAAGTACATTAAACATATTAAACAGATAAACCTCGGTGGCAGCGTAGATATAACAGAATAATTTACTGATTTGTTTCACATAGTTTTTTTGTAAAACCTTCTAGCTGTAACATGTTTCATCATGTTAGTGTTTTGTTGTTCTTGTCTCGGCTCTTTGGAATCACCAGTTACGTCACATTCAAAATCAACTGACTGGCACGAAGTTTCTTCAGCAGGATTTCAGCAGCTTTTTTTTTTTCCAGTCGGAGGATTTTGGTAGAAAATCTGTCAGAATTAAACTCATGAACTGGCAGATCCTGAATTAACTCAGTTTTTTTTTTTTTTTTTTACAGTTGGTCTTGGTTGAACAGAAACTGTTAATGGAGTGAGAATCACTTTTTATCATCCGTTCTCACCACTTCAAACCTCTCATCCCTCTTTTCGTCCCCCCCCCCCCACCACCACTTTAAATTCACTCTTTCCCTCTTGTTCTCATGTCTCTTGTTAGGAAACTGCATTGAGTTCTCGAGCCACTCTTCCCTCATTTACTGCCTCCTCTATTCACTCTCTTTCACTCTCACTTGCTTTACCATTTTCTCTTTCTCTCTCTTCAGGTCCCTTTACTTTTCACCAGCTTCCACCAACCTCGTCTCCAGCTCTCCGTCTATTCTTTCTGCACCTCGTTCTGTCTCCCCGGCCGGCTAACGGAGCGTGAGATTGGCTAATTAACGGCTGCCTGGCGGCCTTGCAAAGAAAGCTGGGTAATTTGGAGAGTAGGAGGTAGAGACTGAAGATGGAGAGAGTAGAGGAGCATGCATCGATGTATCTATCACACTACATCATCCTTTAGGTTTTTCAGATGTTTTCATCTATGTGTTTTCTAAAAAGCTTTTTTTATCCTCAGAGCTTTAAAGCGATTTCTTACCATCAAAGATCTGGAGATTTCCTTTTAATACAACTCAAGCAGTAAAAATCTAAATAAAACATTTAGAAAGCTACATTTTTAGAAAGTTGTTTTTAAACAAAAAGATAATAAAAAGCTAAAACCCTGATATATTCACCCAAAATCTCAGCTAGATAAAAAAAGATGTTTCAAAAAGTCTCTAATTTATGAGTTATAGATAAATACGATGAATATCTACAACAAAAACTAACAGAGGAAATATTATAACCCAATACTATTCAATATGTGCAAACAGAAATTTACTAATTTCACATAAGAACATAAATGTTTGATATTTAAACTTTTTTGGCAGAACTGGCAAATAAACATTTGAAAATATTTAGAAAAAGCCAAGATTCAGCACCAATTTCTCTAATTAAAAACAAGATTCAGCAACAAAAAAACCTGAAAACTGTCACGACTCAGTTTTCCTGCAGCTGAAACCTGCACGTGGACAAAGTCTGAAGTCAGCTAATTAACAGTAACTTGACCCAGACCTCAGGGATTCCAGGGTGTTTCCAGGCTAGAGAGGATATTTAATCCCTCCAGAGTTCTGTGTCTGCCTCGGGGTCTCCCCCCAGCAGGACGTGCACAGAAAACCTCCAGGGGGCGGGGGGGTGACAGTGAGATATCTTATCCTTGATAAGAAGAACAGCTCGTCTTTGAGCTTTTAGACGCAGCGCCTCAACCCACCTCGAAGGCCGAGTCCGACCACCTGATGAACCTAAACCAATCGTTACAACAAGAGCTTCACCTTTTAGCTCAGTTCCTTCCACCAGGAAACATCCTCACTACTGCAGAAGAAGCACAGACCCTTTAGTCTGCCACCTGCTCACATTCTACTGTCACAAGATTAGCATTTATATTTTAAAACAGACACTCAAATTTCCAGGTTTTGGTAATCAATAAACTTCTAGTCCATAAACAGACAAATATGCAACAAATAAATAAGACAGATAAAATAGTCAATAGATAAAATTAACTAATTCTGATAAACAACATCTGATATCTTCATTAACCTAACGAGCTCTGAGTCGGACTTAAAAACAACAAATGAGGTTCATTTTCCTTATTTCCTCTCAATGTGCATTTTAACAAAACGATAAAAGATGAAACACACTCATATAAATTCAAGATCCAATACCAACTGTACATAACTGTTAGATTTACAATGTTCTTCCAGCTATAGCTGTTTGTAAAACGTTGCAACAGAAGAACTCTGGCACACAGACGGAGGATTCAATCCTCTGCCAACATGGTTACATTCTCAAAACTGAGATCCACAAATAACCAGGAACTCTTTCCAAACCACTTCTTTTTTCTTGGAATAATACCTGCAGGATTTTAACTTGCATGTACTCGTCTAGACTCAGACTTTTCCACAAATACAAGTCCAGTTTAAAATCCCAATAAGAGATCATTTAGTTTGTAATCTTTCTCAGAACAAGGACGTTTGATTGTTTAATTTACTTTATTGACGACTCTGATTAAAAGATTTATCTACAACTGTTCCTAAAATATAGATAGATCTGTTGTAGACATGTGATAACTGTGGCTATCTAATATTTGATTTACTTCTTCCCTGTTTGGCTGCTACCTTCTTTAGAGTCAAAGAAAAGACAACATTAGGTCTGTGTTTGAGCACTGGCGAGGAACAAAGCTTAATTTTTTCCCAGGAGGAGCAGGATGGTGTGCTGTTATTTTTACAAAAGATTTTCAGAGTGGGAAAAACAGTAAAAGCTCGTGAAGCTGTCACAGTGTCAGTGTCGGTGCTTCGAAACTGTGAGGAAAATATCTCTAATGGTGATGTCATTTCTCTCCATCGCTGATTTCCAGTGTGCAGCATCTGACAGGCCTCTGCCACTGCAATAACATGCCATTCATTCCACTCAGTAATGAAGGATGTTGTGTGTCTGCATGCTGCCTTCAAGCTAAAAAAAACCCCAACAACACAACGGCTGCAGGTTTGACACATTTGCACACATTTAGTTCTGCAGTGAAAACCACGACTACAAGCAGAACTCAAACTCACTCTTAAAGCTAATAATCATGTCTGACCTTGTTTCAGGCTCCCACACAACACAAGACTTAGAAGAAGGACCAGATGCCGTGTGGGGGCATCAGTGTGGAGGACTGCTAAGTGCAAATTAACAAGTTTAAAGTCTACAAGCGGTGGAGGGGATTTAGACCTGATTATAAACTATTTGAATGAACAGTGTTAAAACGAGAAGACCTTTACTGTACAGAACAAACTAACTCAACTCAAACTGACATTTAAAACAAACCCAACATAAAGATCATTAAACTGGTTTATTTTCTCTGGATTGTGGATGTCTGATCGATTAAATACTTAAAGTGTTGAGTTAAAACAAAACTCATAGGAATAAAAACTGCTAGTCTTATTTAAACATTTATGTTGATACAATTAAATGAGATACAGCTAGACAACTTGGTCTGATGAAGGTGTAACCCTGTAACTTTACTACGACCTGTCAGACCGTCACACAGACATTTGAAGAACCTTGTTCAGTGTGAAGGTAGTTGTGATTCTACTACTCTAAGTAATTAGGGTTTTACCTGTATTCTTCCTTGAGATGCACTGGACTCTCTCAGCTGCTTGTTTCCATGACGATCCTACAGTACTACACCATACCCAGGGCTCTGGCCCTGGTACAACTCTCTCAGACCACTTCAGGATGCAGTTACCCACAAGATGATCACGCTACCGTATTACTATGTAATGTATCATGTATTAATGAGAACACTGTTCTACATACATGCTTGAAGACCTCACCAAGACCCTGCAAAGTCCGGCTGGTCTTCTCAGTCCATGATGTTGTTGTTTGGTGGGATGAAGGCCGTTCGGACTCGTCTGACTTTAAGACCAAAGTAGTTCCAGAGTAATGATCACTAACTGTCTTGGCAGGGATGAATTACGAGGGATATTTTCTGTTTCACCTTCCCCGTCAAAAAGACAACCCCTGACAGGAGCGCCGTCTTCCACCATTACAGAGGAATGTTTTCCTCACGCACACACAAACACACACATTAAATGTTGCTCAACTTTTTCAGCAATTTCCAGAATCTCCTTTCTTGTCAAGTTTCAGAACAAAAACAAAACAGTTCAGATAGAATTTCAGGTACGTGTTAAAGCAAAGGGTGACAAATCTGATTATTAGTTACTGGAATGAACTGTTTCAACATGCAGAGTGAATACAGGTACATCCAGGAACAAAAGCTGCAGCTGTGTAGTGTGATAATGTTGTTACACCTAGTAAAGTGTGTGTGTGCACGTGTGTGTGCACGTGTGTGTGAACAGAATGACTGGGCTGCTGTCCAACATAGACACACCTTTCTTGACACATTAGTCCATCGTAATTTTCTAAATGACTTCATCACCTCACACTTCATATCAGTCGTTTTCTACAGCTACTCCACTCACGATAAAACCAACATGTATTTAAACATGTAGTTCATTTTGTTTGTATCTGTTTACGTCTACAAACAAACTAAGATGATCATTTTGATTGTTGACAGTCTCATTCTATCAGCTTCAAATGCAAATGACAATCTGTACAAGAACGAATCAGTTTCTACCATCACAATACAACTAAACACTGTTTGTTTACATGTGGTGAGAAGATCAGACTACAAATTAATATTGGGATTATTTACAAACTCAAAATTGGTCCCCAAACTTTTACATTGGTAATGCTTGAAAACATTCTAGAGTCAAATAGTCTCACTTCAAAGCATCTTTCTTCATTAATAAATGTTTTTCATAAATAATAAATATACATCAGACTGCTCCTATAAATAATCCCTACAGCACCGTATACAGTTTGTATCGCTGCTGCTCCGATTGGTTCCATCATATTCACTATTTACTCTCCATCAAACCCCCCCACGGTCTTCTAAAACCTGCAGTTTGAGCTCCTTCACCTAATAATGAACCAGTTAGAAAAACAAGTCAACAGATGAAAAGATTTCAACTCAATCTGTTGATTAAGAGTTTTTTTAATCTAAAAAAGTAGAGACGACGTGAAGCCCAGCCTCCATTCTTTCTCAAAGGAACATGTTCACAAGGAATTTACAGGAAAACCTTGTTTCAGTGTATGACACTAAAACACAAATTAGGCAAAATAATCCGGAAAAAATCTAAATGTTACGTGACAGTAAACTGAGCTCAGATTAGCGCTAAACAATCTGATTGGTGGATTGATATCAGAACCATTAAATGTACCTAATTTGCAGTTTGATCATTGATAGTTGATCATGATGTAGTTTTCAAGTAAATTTAATAACCTTAAAAAGAGCCAAAAGTATCCAGACAGATACTAGCATGTGCAACAAACGGAGCTCAGACTCCAAAAACTGACAGTTTTATACTGAAATCTCTGTGTTTGTTAAATTTTGCCATTTGTTATTTCATAATCCAGATTTTAGGATTAAATCTTGCAAGTTTTATCACAGTAAACTAGGTCAGTTAACACGCAGCCTGAAGTACCATCTTAGCTCAGTTCGTAGAGGTTAAGGTTAAAAATCGGTATTTTATTGACTAATTCCAAGTGAAATTGGGATTAAATGAAGATAAAGAAGCAGGAACAACCACACTGCTCACTGAATCAGATCATTTCAACAATATTAAACCACTGAAAATGTGCCAGATTGTGCCACTTTTAAATCACAACTTTACTGAGTAATTACATTCATTAAACTTTATCTACACAGACCCACTATTAAAATACTCTGTAGGCAGTTTGGAAAATTTTCATTCCACATGAAATGACAAATTTATATTTAGCAAAAAAGAAAAAAAAAAAAAAATTGATGTGTTGCCTCGATTCCTTTCCTTCTCCTTTCCCTCTTAAAACATGGTGCAGCTGTCCATCAGCACATGTCTGGACACAAGCACAGAACATAACCCCCTCCATATAAAAACCTTAGATAAGTACAAACAGAGGGAGTTCAGGAGCCTGGATTTTATCAGCAAACAGAAAGAAGAAAATGAAAGAGGAAACAGAAATAGTGACAGACGGGATGGGAGGGGGGAGTTCAGCATGACATCATGCTGAGGAGTATGGAGGGATGAGGAAGACGATGAGAAGATAAATGGACTTATGACTGACTAGACAGAGAAATGGATGGTGGTAACTCAGATGGCTTTCAAAACAGGAAATGAGGCAAAAAGTGTCTAATATTTCTGTTCTGTTTGCTAAAAATGAGTTTCTCAAACAGCTGCAACTAAAAACACAGTTAAATGTTCCTGGTGCAGCAGTTCAACACTTTACACAGCAAGATTATTTACTGTAACACTGATGAAATGATCAGGTTTAAACAACACGTGGTGCGTTCACTTACACTTATTACAGCCAGCGAGGCAGCAGTTTGAATTTATATCTGCCAAAATTGATTATATGCATCATGTGCAAAAATATTTAGGCCTACAAAAAAATATATCAAAGATTAAATAAACTTGGCTCACAGAGGAAGAAAGACTGGAGAACATCTTTGTCAGAACGTAAACATGTTAAAGATCTTTCCAGCATCTCATTACGTTGGTTTACATGAATGATCCGGTTGTTTCATCAGACTCGCGTCTCTGTTCCAGAATCTGAACAGAAGGAGGAACTTACAACGGACGGAATCAGTTCCACCATGACAAGCGGTGATGTGGTTACATTTAGCTTCTCATACAACAACCCAACAAGCTAATGACTGAATTTCAATATTTGAATTTGAATATTAATTGAACATCTTTTTTTAAAACACACTGAGTTCACCAAGGTATTGAACAGAAAACTAGAAAACAATTTTTTGGGGCACTTAATGTCAGAATTAGCAACATAAACAACAAAATCTAAGTTAAATTTTTACATGTAAAATACACAAACACGTTTCTACATGTTAAAAAGTCAACAATCTATAAATGGAAGTCGTTGCTGCTCATAAAGAAACAAAATCTTTAAACTGCAAAAGATAAAAACTTAAAACATTGATTTATTATTTAGGAATTGTTGGATCATATTATCAAAGCAACATGTTACTGAGGAATTTTTTTTCTAATTTAAATTAGATTTATAGTTTAACAAGAAGTGAAAACTTTTTGGTTTTAAGGTTTACTTTCAAAAATGTTTCAATCAATAGAAAATCGATTTTTAACATTTAATTTTAAACTAAGATCTCAGTGTCTAGGATTTAACATGAATGTGGAGGATGAAACTATACTATGTGCTTTAAAATCTTGAAATATTTAAGCAAAATAAGCTGCTGCCTATAAAGAGATGTTAGGATTCATCACTCTGAAACAAGATGGTCACATGATCTCACCCTCAAATCAGATCCTTCCAGTTATAGTTTCTAATCTCTGCCAACAAGCAACAAAAAAACAAGTGAGAAATAATAAAATAGTTGGGTTAAATGTGTTAAGACCTACAGCACAATAATAAACCTGCAGCAAAACAGTAAAAGCACCCTGAGCTGTGAGCGAGCGCACGTGTTTACAGGAATCAGAAAGTGATGCTGGAGTGAAAAACATTTTGAAGGCATCATTGTTATGAACGCAGCTGCTGACAGGTTGGCAGGTGAAGAACTCGGCAGTAATGAGTGTGTAAATGCTTTTGTGTGTATTTTCTAAAATATGTGTGTGAGCGAGAGAGAACGAGAGGAACTACATTTCTGGGTGGATGAATGTAAAAATGTGCAAAAACGAGAAAAAACTTGGTTGTGATTAATGAGAGGGAACATCTACATGAATGCACGCTTGAAACCTGTGTGTGTGTGTGTGTGTGTGTGTGTGTGTGTGTGTGTGTGTGTGTGTGTGTGTGTGTGTGTGTGTGTGTGTTGTACCAGTTATTGGTGAGGCTCCAACCACCCCGAGCGAACACTCGATCTTGGCCGTTTCCCACGGATAAATGCTGCTGGCGTCCGAGTGGATGGCGATGTCGAAGGACGGGCCTGCAACACCAACACATTGACTCAGATGGGCTTCATTCAAGAGGCGTTACATGAGCAGGAAGTAAAGTGTCATCAAAAAGATTCATTTAAACACTGAATGCTTAAATATGCTGTAATTCAGCATTCACGTCCCAAAGGAAAGAAGATTTCAGAGAGTAAACAGCTTATAAAGGCACAGGCAGTGATTTCTCTGATACACTGAAATCAACAAACGGGATGAAGAAAAGCAGATGGGGAGAAACTGGAGTTAGAAAACCTTCATTCAATCCAAATTCAACCAAAACGCTAATTTCTTGCACATATAAAGCTTTATCAGACACCCTAAATTTACAAATTTGGGGTTTTCAGGATAGAATTGGGTAAAAAAGGCTTGAAGATTTGTTTAAACTCTATTTGACTTATTTTGAAATAAAGTAAATTATTTAATACATTTTTCTTTTTGCACGCTGTGTGTTTCAAGTGGATACTCCCAGTGAGAGGAGCGAGGCAGAGTGCAGCCAAAGTCACGCCCGATTCACAATGAAATGTGTTAAAGCTGCACTGGTCTGCAGTCAAAATAATGATCAACGCTGTCGTTTAGTGACAAGCTCGTGTTTCTGTTTGGTGAGTTTTCAGACCTCATGTGGAGAAGAAACTCTAACTCAGATGTTTTTCTTCTTTCATGGATTCAAATCTCAACTTGAACCATTTTTCTTGTATTTTAAGTCATCCACAAAAAAATAAATAAACTTTGGACGCGAGATGACTAAAAACCTGACTGGTCAAAGTCATTCTCATCTCCCTCATGACATGGGAGACGAAGCTGCATGAGACTTCAACACGATCCATATCCAGACTTCTAATAGTTTGTGCTGGAGACAGATGGACTGAAGGACAGACAGATGGGCACATGAACTAACCGCCATCCTCGGACTATAAAACTGATATTGCTCCAAACCCATTTTTAGCATCTGAAAACCTGTGAGAAATAAAATGAACTGTAATGTATAAAATCATGAGACGGAGCGTTACTTTTAGGACATCTTGTAATGAAACATTCGCTCTAGCTTAAGATTTCCAAGAGTACGTGTGTCTCTAAAGTTGGAAATCTGAATTAAAATAACATCAAGGGACGACAGAAGTGACTGAGAGCGAGAACACCTTGGCAAAAAACCCAGATGTTTCCACAAAATTTAAATGAAGTGATAAAAGGTCAGATTCAAAAAGGAAGGAAGAAACCGTCTTGTACACACCCACATCGGCCTGAATCTGGTCTACAGATGACAGCTTTTACTGTAGCAACTCCACTGAAAAAATCACTTAAACGCTGAATTATTCAATAGAAAATGTGTTGGTGAGACTTGGCATTTCCATATACGTCCTCGCAGAAGATCCCCGAGCAGGCAGAGACACCTCTGAAACATTCAAGATACAGCTGGAAGACGGAGAGACTTGCCAGTCGGAGGATTCACATGAAGCACATGCGCACATAGCGTCCGTCCCCTAAGGCTGGTACGAGGGGTTCAGCTTGAAGCTCGCTCACTGTTCGTGTGGGAGTGTTTGTGAGGAGGGCTTTTTTTCTTTATGTGGGGTCAACTCAAAATATTCTACTTGGACGCACTCTTAAAGATTTGAAAGACTGCTCACGCATTTAAGTGAGCAGAGCGAGAAACAGAAAGCAGATCTCTGCAGCTGGCTGATTGGCCAAAGGGCTTTACTTTGAAGATGTCCCAGAGAGAAAAAAAATAAAAGAGAGAGGCACAAGGAGAAAGAATGGCAGGGAAGACGGAGTAGGACAAAATAATGAGAGACATAAAAAGAGACGATGTGATGTGAAGGCCTCCTACTTTCTGTAAAGAGAAAAAAGTCATCAATTTATCTTCTTGTTTTTCTGAATATTTTATACTTTGCTGTCATTGTTTTTCTTTCTTTCTTTCGTCACCATCTCACTCCCACAGCCTTTAAGCATCTTTGCCTCCTACAAGCATCTCAGATAATTCAAAAAGTGTTTTTTTGAAAATGCACATCCAGCGTGGTTAGGACCAAATCCTGGACAAATCCTGGACTTCTGTGTTCTTGCGTCAGAAGCGAAGGATCTTCTGTTGAGTTTAAAATGCCAGGAAATGAAGAAACATGTCTGAAAAACAAGGGTGTGGAAGATGTTTTGATTTGGGACATTAAGGTGTTTTACACACGAGATGAGCGTCATCAGTGTGTTAAATCAGAATTCACACAACTTAACTAATTTTACTGTTCCGTCTTTATAATCTAACAACTTGTGTGTGTGTGTTCCTCTGCTGACAAAAAAAACCCAACTTTTCTCCTGCCAGATTTACATATACATGTTCCTATATGTTTATCTATAATGAGTTATTTAAAGTTAAAAACACATGTAGTTGTGTTACAAGTGAGTGGGCGGGACTTTGAGCCCTAAACATACAATATGGCAGCACCTGCAAACGAGATCTCACAGCTTCACTTTTCAACAGAAGGCAGAGAGTCAACAAGATGAGCCGAACAGCTGATCTCTGGTTAACATTACAAACACGTCCATATTGATTTTAACTCTTTGTTTCCATCTTTACCTCCTTTAACACCATCAGTTCTTTTTCTTTTCCCTTCCGTGGCTGAAAATATCTTCTCTTTGCATCATCTCCTCCTCTAACCTCCTTTATTCTGACATCTTTTTAGAACGTCTTTATTTTTACTACTTCTCCTGACATTTTCTTAACATTTTACTTCCATTCTCCTTTCCACGTTTCTCTTTCTCACCCACTCCACCGCTCACTTCTTTCCTCTCGTCACTTGTTTAGCCCCCCCCCCACGTCTCCCACTTCTCACTTAGATCAAAGACAGTAAGTAGGTGAGTAGTCATGGTGGGCGTCAAAGGGCTTAAGGTGTGTGTGCATCCTTATTTTTTGCACGTTATTAAGAGCTTCTTGTTACTCGTTATTGAAGTCGAGTGGGTGGATGATGTTTGTGTCTAAAAATGTAGAGAACTCAGCTGCTCGTCTAAAGATCGACTGTAACATGAACTTCTTCACATGGATTTGTTTAGACTGCTGTGAAAACAAATAACTGCATTCAGATTAATTTGGATTTTTTATCATCAGGCATTTTATTTTATTTTAATTAAGGAGGTAAGTGAAATTTAGGGGTGTAAAAGGTCAGAAATGATGCGAAATTCCAAATATGAACTTGATCCATGCGCGTGTTCACTCACCGTTTTCTTGAAAGTCGATTCGGACTTTGTTGGACTCTGAGCTGGAGGCTACCGTCCAGGCTTGTTCTGGCTGTTTTGTGAGCACAGAGACGTTGCACCAGTAGAAACCTCGATCAGACAGCTGCACGCTGGCCAGGCGAAACTTGAACTCTGCTGGACCGGTTTTGGTCAGAACCGCGTCGTCTCTGAATCAACAGATGGAGAATGTTTTTAAAATGAAACACACAGACCTTCAGTAAACATCTGAGAACCAGGTGAGTACCTCCGGTTGGGGTCCACTCCTTCGTGCACCATCACGTTGTCGGGGTTGAGCGTTATCAACGTTTTCACGTTGCTGTTCAAATTTTCCTGTGATTGGATCTTCACTAAGTAGCTCATCCAACCTCCAAGATTCTCAGTGCTGACGGTGCACATCATTTCAAAGGTGGCTCCGCCCACTGAGGCCTCACGGAGGCTTTTAGCCACAACATTGACAGTCGGCTCTGGAAACACAAGCTGAATCAGTTAAATCTGAGGACAGTAAACCAGACGGGGGGGTGGGGGGTGGGGTCCCACACGAGGAGGAAACAGGAAGTGAAAAGTACTGAGTTCAAATGGGCACCAAAGAAAAAAAATGTGGTCACGTCATTCCTCAATTAGCTAATTTTGGGGTCACTAAGTTTAACACTGACAGGAAGTGGGTTTAAAAAAGAGACAACAAGACATCTGTTGGGAGATTTTCCCGTCATGTCTGGAACCACATCAGAGCTTCATCTAAAAACTCTACAGCTTCTTTGTGTGTCTGAGAATCTACAGAGAGTTTTCTAAACTTACACTTGGTTTCAAGTTGATATCTTTGTCATTATTATCTTTCGAGAAAAGGTTGATTTTAAATCCTCCATAAGAAGCATGGGAAACTCTTTGGATCTGCTCATGACTTTAACCGCCTCGGCGGTCTCGTTAGTGTTTTTTTCCCTGGTTTTAATCAATAACTTTAAAAGTTGATACATCCGGTTTTACAACAGATTAATACAAGTTAAGGAGTTATTCTTACTTTTGGTGTTCCATTTTACAGTCAGCGGTGAGCTCTTGTACTCAGAGGTCTTCACCAGGTCTCCCTGACTGCTAACACTCCAGGAGGAAACTGTGCACACGTACTGACCCATGTCAACATCCTGAAAAGTAAAAAAAACAACACAGCAGACTGTCATCCACCAGCTTCTGTGCTTCAAAGTGCTTGACATCTGCAGGAGCTTCAGTTGCTTTCAAGATCTTTGCAGTAAGAATTCATTTTTGGCATCACCTCACAGCAAAGGAAGAAGTTCTGCAGTCACACGGTGAGTTCTTGGCTCTGTTTTCCTACCTGAGCGCTGAGAAATCGCAGTTTGAATGTGTTGGGCTGGATTCTGGTCAGAGTCAACAATCCCTTCATCAGCTTTTCACCATTTTGTCCCGGTAACAAGTTACCGTTTCCATCCAAAGCACCAATGTTCTGTGTGATCCCGTTTCCTTTATCTGGCGATAATCGAAGAGATTAGAATCAACAGGAAGGATTTTCTGGTTTTTGGTTGTACTGAGGGAGAAAATGAGAGAAGTATGAAGTACCAGGAAGACTGGTGTGCTCCCAGCTGACACTCAGTCTGCCTCCTGGAGGGAACTGAGAGATGTTGGTCACATCACAAACGAGCTCCATCGGTTCCGACGTCCTATCGGGTTTCAGGGCGGCTCTGAGGGTCAGCGTGAAGTTTGGCTCTGCGAAGAAAGAAGAAGAAGGAGATGATCAAAGTTATTCTGATACAAACAACATTGAAGCTGCTGGTCCACAAACTTCAGACAGGAAGAATCATCACTCCACCTGAACAACCAAGCACACGACGACTTCTCTGTTTTCACATAAAAAGTATTAAATGCAAAATGATGAAACAAACTTAGTCTCTTTAACGGCTTCATTTAATAATCAGTTGGTCTGAAGTAAAAACTGTTCTTTCCATCGAGAAACAGAAGACTGTGACTCGGGTCAAATAAATGAATAGATCCTGATCCTGTGATGCCTCCAGAGGAACGATGTCCCTCTTCTCTTTCATCACCTGTTCGTCACTGTGTTTTTGTCTCTTTACAGGCGTCAAACATCAGCAAACGAAGGGAAAGTGAATCCTGTGTTTTTAATTTAGTTGGTGTCGGTTTACACTGAGCTGAATGAGCCTAAGGACAGATATAGACCTGAAGTAACACAGTTAACTGCACAAGATGAGGTGTGTATCAGTGTATCACAGTTTTAATTGTGTGTATGTGTGTGTGCGTGCATGTGTGTGTGGGTGGTGGGGCAGGTCCCCTCAGCCAGACATCCAGATTGCAGCTTTACACTTCAGTTAGCAGCAAACACACCATGATCTGTAGTGAAATATAACACACACAGTGTGTGTGTGTGTGCACACAGTGTACATATTTAAAATAAGGAGCTCCTGATAAAGACCAGCTTTGTTGCATCAGGTACAAAACAATAAACACAAACTGAAAAGCTAAAAATACAAGCGATCGCGTGTGTGTGTGTTTGGCAAAGGTACCAGTTTCAGTGATGTCAGCTGGACGTCACACACACACACACACACACACACTGACTCATGCACTGTCACCATCTGCTGTGAAACACACACACACACACACACACACACACTGATCAATGAGAATGTGAGAAGCTTCTCTGCCAATAAGCCACGCGCCCCTCTCTCTCTCTTTCACACACACATACAGAAACACTGCTTTATTTAGTTAGGCTTCATGATCAACTCTTCGTCATCATCATCGCTACTTTGGGAACTTGGATACAGACAACATGCATCACTGGATCTGCATGAAATACAATAAAATCTTTAATAAAAAGATCTCCTACTTTTCAGTATCACAACATATATCCAGCATCCAACCAGCCTCCAGCGTCCATCTCACCAACACAAACCAACTGAGTTCCTGTTCGTGGGACAGAAAAAGACTCCATGTCGTGTCCTCACAGCCGAATCTGACTGGCAGCCAAAAACTGCTCATCTCTAATATTCTGCAGAAATCTGCAACCATGAAACAGCTTTAAGACAAAAAGCCTCAATTAAATGTGTTGTGGAAGGAAAAGGTCAGTTTCCATTAAAACAACAAACTCCTGTCAGTATTCAGTTACAGCGTTGGCGATATGACGATGCTGAAAGCTTAAATACTCTGTGTTAATGTTTTTACATGGAGGAAAGGGTTCAGTTTCACTGTACAGCAAAATAATCAAATAAATAAAAGACTAAAAGTCGAGATTCATTTGTGATCTTACAGAGAAATCGTGATACGTCAGTGTTTTAATGCAGCTATGTGTTTCTTTTATTTTCCTGTGACTTACACATAAGATTATTTGCTGACATCAAAAAACACACCTTTATTCTGGATTTTAAAAGACAAATTGTCTGAAAACAGCTGCTATTATTCTGTCATTAAATATTTAAATATGTTGACAAAACAGTTGTCGGCCATTTTCTCTTGTTTGATTTGATTCAGTTGCAGCAGCTCGATCATTCATCAGACTGGAATCAGATCATAAATACAACTAAAACTTTAACGGCTGATATCCTGTGACGAACCGTGACCTACTTTTAAACCTGTTTACGCATTAAAATGAAGATTCTTCAGTATTTAGTATGAAAACAAGGTGACGTTGATCTGAGATGAGCGTGGAAGTAAAACCCATCACATGACCAGAAACATGCGTGTGTTTGCTAAAATAAAGTCCCTGTGATAAAAGCGTCCTTGTAGATTAAAAGTTTATCACGTTCAGTAAGTGATTAACTAAAAGAAGCAGGACATTGTTTTCAGAAACTCATTTTCTCAGTAAAAAGACGAATGAAGTGACGGTCATGTTCCCGTGTTGGTTCAGAAGGCGTGACGCTGGACTTTTTCGACTGGAATGTGTTTGTCCGGATTCGTTTACAGGTGGGCTGCATGCCATGATAACACCGCAGAGGAGAACAGGGAGGAACCCTCACAGCTTCAACTGTTGAGTGAGCAGTTTCATTAAGGGAGAGCGATCTACTCGGCCAAGACAGCCTAGACTTTCTGATTCCACTGTCAAGTGCAGGCGCACGTGCACGTGTGTGATAGTAACAGCAGATATGAATAAGCCAGTTGAACAGTTTCTGCTTCCTGTCAACGCACGGCGTCTCTCCAAGGACACAGAGGAAGTACGAGCTGACACTCGCCAAACGCACGTAACATAAAAGATTCCAGCTAAAACAACAAGGACGTTTAACCCTGCAGAGAGCTGCGGGGCCCGTGTTCTACCTGACATTTTAAAAAATGAAATATTGATCACGTCGTCTCCAAACAGACTGCAGTTTGTTTTCCTATATGCTGCAAAGTTCCCCACCATGAAAAATAAAAGCTTGCACGGTTTGTCGTGTGATATACGAAGGCTAATTCATAAAAACAGCTTCATAATAGATGAGAGAAGTGTGAAAATGTGTCACGATAAACTGCAGCACACTAGTGAGGAAGTGTGGGGTTCAAGCAGCCTGCAGCCATTTAAAAAATATCCTTATTTTTAATGCTTTAATTTCCTCTGAAGGACAGATTTTCACTGAGTTTATAGCAGGAAGAATCTTAAAGAGTTTCCTCGGGAAAGAAAAAGTCAAAGAGTTAATCCTGAAAGAAATAAAGCTGAGTTCAGTCAGCTGTTTTAAGCAGACTTCTCATCAGACAGAATATGTATGAATATGGATATTTGGAAGATCATCGTGTCTTTGCAAGTTCTCCTTCCTGGTGTTTTATTTTGTGGGGAAACAGAGTGAAACGTGGATTAATCGCAGCTGATATTTTGACAATCACTGATAATCTTGCAACTGTTTTTCTAGATTAACATAAAGATATTCAATATTCATGTGGATGATGAGGATTCAGTTCCGTGTTCATCTAAACTGCTGTTTGATATTTACAGATGTTACAAATGGAAGTTGTTGTTTTTTTAATAAATCTAGAGGAACTACCAGTAAATATCTATTTAAAATATTTATTTTAAGACTTCCTGTGTCCAGACCGTTAGCATGTTAGCACACAAGCAAAGCTCCCTGAAACATGATCAACCTGGTTTGTTCTACAAACACAAAAAAAAAACAGAAATATGACAACTCTGAGTACAAAAACACAGAAGCAGAAGTTAATTCCAAGTGATAAATCACATCCGGTTGCGCTGCATTCAGCGTTTTATCATCTCGCCACACAACAAACAGAACGACTCTTGGTTAGAAATTGACAGCAATAACAACAGACTTATTGTTCTGTGAAAAGAGCAATATTTACTGCCAATAGTTTGATTCTTTCTGCCATCTTTTTGTACTGATTTTCTCTGGAACAAGCACAGCTTGGAGAAAATGTTTTATTATTAGAGACCCCCACAGATTTATCATCTTACTGTTCCCACTGCTTCTCAAGTGGAACCCAGAATATTGGTGGGCTGCAGTCTCGGTTACATGAATCCATTTTTCTTCCACTTGGCATCATAAAAAGCTGTAAATTAAAACAGCGAGAGAACGTTACCATCACACGGGAATGATTTAAACAAACATAATACAGAGATAAACAGCAGTGGGTCACCTTTCTTTACCAGCTATAAGCCGACGCTTCCTGCCTCAATCTAAACATTTCTTTATTTATTTATTGACTTTGTGTTTAGATATTAAATGTTAATGTGAATCATCACAATCATTCCAATTTAAAGAAAATCCTATGTATTTGACCACAAAGATCATTTTATTTATCCTAATTTGGATGCTGGTTAATAAAAATATGCTTTAAACATATTTGTGGGGCTTTTCAAAAGTTTATTTTAAATTTGCTTGACACTTAAATGGAAACGGGGATTTGGCTCCATCTGGCCTTTCTGTGTCGACTAGTAAACAACATCTCTGGGGTGCGCGCTTCAAGGTCTCTGCATGTCACGGTCTGTCATGCGGGAAAACCTCGATGGAGGGTGGAGGGGTGGGGCTGTGACCTCACTGAGGGGCTGAATCACCTCCACGCCTCTCAGTGTGAAGGAGCAGCTGGACACTGCAGAGGGTGACCCATAATACTGAGGTCCTCATTGTGTGGAGACACAAGGGCAGCAAGGGAACACAGGAACTTCTCTTTTAGGCTTTGTGTGAGAGTGAAAAACAAAAAAACCAAATGGTTCCATCCACTCAGATTTTTATTCTTCGCCACCAAAGAGGAAGAATAAAGTCAGAAAATTAAATTTGGCTTTTGTAACACATTTTCTGATGTTAGTTGCAGGACTGGAGTCCAGAAGACTTCATCTTTATCTTATTGTAACGCATCGCTGTGACAACAAAACAACACAGTCCTTTTTTCTGTTTACTGTTTTGTTTACAGATAAGAAGTTCGCTGCTTCTCCAGGAGAGACTGTGATCGAATTCTTTCTGCTGCAACAGACTGAATGTTGAAATGCTTCAGCTGTAGAAACAAGCAGCTACCTGTCGGTTTTCAGCTCAGAAGCAGAAAAACATGCAAGTCGCTTTTACGAGAAGAAATCAGGACAAAATGAAAACCTGTTTTTAAATCTACAACTTTGAGACATTTATTTCCTCTTAATTTTAAGTTGCAGCAGAAAACCAGAGCAGTTTAAAGTCTGACAATTCAAAGTTCATACTGTCGACAATGACAGTTAACAGTCTGACTTCCTGGTTGAACTTTGACCTTCTGCTACACACTGTATCTGCCTGCCCTCTCACACACACTCATCCAGTTAAGCAGCTTTACTTTAGGTGCCAAAATGTCCCACAGATATAAAATAAACATGTCTGGAGACACAAAAACATTTCTGTGAGATGTCTAATCAGAAACGTACATTACAGAGTCCAGATGAAATGCAAGCTGCCCTTTCTGAGTGAAGAGTCTCCTTTGACAATAACTCCAGCTGACACAGCACACACATGAGTGTGGGGGGGGTGTGTATCCACGGGTAGGAAGATTTCCACCCTCTTGCAGGGTATTTGTGCATGCATGCTTGTGCTCCTGCCAAGAGGGACCTCCTAAACAAGTTCTGCAATTCTTTTTGCATTTCCTGGAAGGTTTTACCCTGAGCAAAGCATTGTGGGAAGAAAGGGAGCAACTTGAGGCTGCACATCAGCAAAACAGGAAGTGACTCCAAATACAGTTTAAGTTAATCCACCAGAGCATTATGGACAAAATATAAGGCCAATTACAATCATTGCTCCTGTGGTGTGTGTGTGTGTCAGTGGGGGGGGGTCTGTGTGTGTGTCTCTGTGAAAGAATTTAGACCCTCAGGCTAAACTGTAAGAGGTTCAGCAAGCCTCGTACCCTCTGTATGTGGGACACACAAGCGGCAGTGTCAGAGGCACGTATGTGGCATTTTACTCTGCAGGAACTTCTCACACACCCAGCAGACACAGTCATGTATGCATATAACGTGCGTGCTTCCACACACAAACACTAACGCAGAGATTGACAAATTGATCTCGATTGCGCAGTTTGCTTTTGTGCAAACCAGCTTTGATCGCGACTTTCACCCGGAAAGCTTGGCTGATATTTTTAAATGTAACCAAGATCCTCGAGGCTCAGAGAGTTCTGCAGTTATGCAGAAGAGATTGCTATTATTTTAACTAAAGGCTCCCGCTGACATACTACACAGGAAGTATCTGGCAGCAAGAACACTGTTCCATCCACTGAGACGGGCTCTGATTTTAATAAAATGTCTCTGTTTAATGACTGGATAAGTTCCCCACTGGCATTTCCTGTGTTTTTCATGTGAAAGACCAAAATAAAGAAAAAGGAAATGCAGTAAAAGTGACGTTACCTGATGCAACGTTTACACCTGCGACTCCTTACAAATACCTTTAGCCACTTGAAGGGACCACACCTCAAACGGTTTGATGACCTTTTCAACATTAGCATGATGCTAACTGGAACAGGTCTTATAGCCCTGAGCTGTTTTCTGCAGCATAGCTAGCCCAGTTGTTCCAGCTGCCTCGGGGCAACACTGCTACCATCTCCTCCCTGAAACTGAAATGTGTCTCAGTCTCAGCACATAGAAAAAGCTGTTTGAGATTCTGATTCTTAGGCTGTTGGGTGAAGATCTGCCTGGTCGTGTTGCTTCATACCAAAAACTTCTACAGAAAAATCCACATCTTAGACATTAAAAATATGTCATTTTATTTTGAAAACTAGCTCAAGTTGCAGTTTTGGGTCAATTTGTGCACAAATTTAATGAATTTCTTTTTTTAGTGAGTTTAGATTTTCTTGCAAATTAAATCTTTTAGCCAGGTTTTTGTTTTTTTAAGTCTTGTGTACTCTTACGCGCTCATGAGAAACAATTCAGTCCAACATGCGACTGTACCTGAAATAAGCCAAACTTCTGAGCCGTAACAATATAAACTCTGACAGGTGAAGAGGGGAAACATTATTACACAAATATCTGGCAGTGGGCAGTACGTATTAGGCAGGAAGTGAACATATTGACATTGATATGTTGAAAACAAGAAGCAAATCCATTTAATTGAACCTGACAAAGGCTAAAGTGGGATGAAGCTATAGCATTTTTGCATCTGCAGCTCTTGTGAGGCATTTTGATTCTGAGAATCAGGTTCATGTTGTTCCACACATAAGAAGCACCACTGGAGCTCAAATCCTTCCAAAACACAAAGTTACTGTCTGTTTGAAAAAAAGAAAAGTCTCACAAACATGGAGCATCTCAGTTTGTTGCATAAGAAGCGGATTGTTTTGTCTTTTCTGACCCATTTCCACGACAGAAACTACCAAAAAAAAAGGGTGAAAACATGACGTGCCAATAATGATTTCATAGTACGTTTGCTGAATGTCCATTTTCTTCACATTTCCTTTTGATGTCAGTGTTTTTTGGCATCCGTGTCTTCCAAACTCCACCGAGAAGCATAAGCTCGTTTGATCCATTCCATCAAAACAGCAGCCAAGAAGCACCAAAATAAACCGGACTCCATATAAATATCATTAAAAATGTCTTTTATTCTCCTCGTACATGGACTTAAATCTAAAAGATGAACAAAAATAAAATCCCTGAAATGAAATAATTGGACTTGAAGTCAATACAGACCATAACCAAAGGAGAATTCCCCAAAACAATGAAACCAGAACATTAGCTGAGCTTAAAGAGGTGATTGTATATGGAGTATTTATTCATTAAAGCCCATTTCTTTCATTAAGATAAAGCTTTTGGGAGTTCATCAGGACTCCAGCAGCTGTTTGATCTGTGTGAGTCTTTCTCTCCATTAAAACTCACTCAGGCCTAACATGGAGTCACAGTTTGCCAACCACCTGGCAGGAAACCGGGAGGAATCTCAGCCATTTGTTTCACACAATATCAAACAGACATTTGCCAGCAGTTCACTTTGCAGATTTGTACAGAAGTGCAAAGTCTTTGTGTGTCACGCACCGTCCATCGAGGCTCATGTTGCACCATCTCAGCTGTCAAAGCAAACAGGATCATCACTGATGACTGCAGAGAGAAGTCAGGAGCGCCTGTCTGTCATTTGGGTTGTGGGTTAGTCAACCACTGAGACTCATTCATGCATCCTGATTACTGATGTTACTGCTTTACCCTTTATTTGGCTGGTGTGGTAGATTTCTGTTCTGTTTGTCTGATCCATGAGCACATGACAGCTAAGTGGCTAATTTGTGCTAGCAACAGCACATCTTAGGTTCGGTAAACTCCTCAAACTGCTGACGTTCAACTGATGGACTTTTATGTTTCGAGGTCTGCAAATTGCTGACAAGAACAAAGTCTTAAATCTAAAAATCTCTAACAACAGAAAACTGAAATTAAGGCTTCATGGTATTTTGTTATCTCATAAGTAATTGCATCAACAGATAACCTTGCCAGGAAGCCTTAACGAGAAACAAGGCAACATGATGTAGGATTCAAACACTGAGGAAGAGAGAAGGGGAAGGAAAGTAGCTAAGAAAGTCTCCACAGACACACAGACCACCCGCCATGCCAGTAATTGATTGCTGCATAGAGTGTGTTTGACATCGCTGCACTTGGAGGCAGGATCAGAGCATCACGCACGCACACACACGTACACATTAGCAGTACACCCAGAGGTAGCAGACAGCAGGAAGGCCATGACTAATCAATCGTCCTCTCAGCGGGAGTTGACAGGGTGACTGGAGAATTAAAGAGTTTCCTCTTGAGATTCCAGAGTCGCATGCTGCACCATTACACATCCTTATATTAAGAACTCATACAGATGCAACATACACACGCTTCTTTACCCTTTGCTTTAACAGGTCTCCTGCTATGGCTTCTATCAAACACCTTCCAAGTGTTAATTATCACAGACAATGTGATAATCTTCAGCAGAATACTGGTGATAAACCACATCCACAATATAAGCTCATGAATTTCCCATAAACTCTAAAAACTTGATTTTATGCCAGTAAATGAAGCCTGAAATCAAACCGTGTCTCACATTAATTATTCATTTTGCTCAGCAACAAGAGGATTTCGATTGGAAGAAGGGAAAAACTTGCAAATTCTAATAAAAAACTCTTTTTGATCATTTGAAGCAGCATGTGAGGATAAAAATTTGCAGCTTTACCTACAAACTTTGATTCATGTGGACTGAAGCAAGCCGGAGGCGTACGCTGTTCATGAAAGTAGTTTGTGTAAAAATGTTTTAGGAGGGACGTGATGTGATTAGCAGGCTAAACTTGAAATGAGTCATGAAGTGCGTTGTTATGATTTTACTCACTGGTCTCTGAGACCTTCACTGTAACAGGGTTGGACGTCTTCTCCACCGTCATGTGCAACTTTCCTCCTCCTCCCACACTACGTCCTCCTTTCTCCACGTACGCTCGGATCCTACAGGTGTAAGCCCCGCCATCCTCGCCGCTCACTCCTCTAACTCCCAGCCTGTACTCCCCGGATCCCGTCCGCTCCAAGGTGGCCTCCCCTCGCTTCCCGTTAGAGGACGTGTTCGATATCACCACGCCGCTGCGCTCCATGGTGATGATTTCACGTCCGTCGGCCAGCCAGGTCACCTCCAGGGAGAGGGCGGGGAGGTTGTCGGCAAAAACAGCGCAGAGCAGGGTCAGCGAGTCGTCGGGGGAGAGGAGCAGGGAGGTGGAGGAAGCAGAGGAGTAGGATGAAGCTCTCACATTGAGGGACTGACCTGAAGAGGACAGACACAACATGAGTCAGCACATTCACATCAGCACCAACCAAAAATCTGACTTCTTTAGCTTAAAACACAGTTTCACTGATTAAACACAACACATTACATTTTACACATCATTAACTAACTCTGTGCAACAAATTACTGAACCAGAGAAAAAGAAAAATGTTCCCAAAAAAATCGTTCAGTCACACAAATCCGGACTTTTGTTACTGAAAATTAGAACAAGTCCAAAAGAAAGAAAAAAATAAGACTCATGACAAAACATTCCAGCTCATAAACTACCTGTAAAGCACGATGGGGGTTATGTCATGGTTTGGGCTTGTTGTACTGATGTGTTGATAAAAACAGTTAATAACAGTCAAACATTCACTCTTTAGAAAAGAAGCCAAAACATAAACCTCTTCTGTGATTGTGAAATCAACAATCAGCAGGTGACATTTCTGACTAAACACAAAGACACAAAGCTGGTTTCTGCTTTTTCATTGAATTCTTTCAGCAGAGGATCTACAGATTAAAAATGTCAGTCTTTATTTAAACCAGCATTTGGATCTGGGGTTTAAATGTGATCTCCAGTAGCAACATCCACAGAGGCAGTATGGGAAAGAGTCTCTGTATGGTGTCTGAAACAGGACAAAAGAGACAAAGACAATTCTGTTTGACTTTTCTCATCCTCTTTACTCAAGTCAGTAAGTCAATATGAAGTGGCTGCTACACAATGAGACAGAGACCTGTGTGTGTGTGTGTGTGTGTGTGTGTGTGTGTGTGTGTGTGTGTGTGTGTGTGTGTGTGTGTGTGTGCTGCTTGTGTTTGGTTTCATTACAAACCACTGGGTGCTCTTCAGCACTTAGGAGGATATGGTAACCAAAGATAGAAGATATGGTGTCCACGGCAACTACAGTGACTGAGTGAGAGTGGACCTGAGTGATGGGGCCTCTCTGTACAGATGGGATAAGGCAGACAGATAGTTTAAGGTCATGAACCTCCTGGGAGAGAGCAAGACGGAGAAATGGAAAAGTCTCAGAGGAGAGGATCCTTTAAGACAAAGAGCCACACAGGAGGGGTGAGAACTCTCCCACGTTCCTCACTCCTCTCACCCTTTGTTTTATTCTAATATCACTACAGATCCAACACATTAACACAGAAAACTGGATGCTAACCTTGTATCAAAGAATCTGATCTAAAGATAATCTTTTCTGATAGGATCATAATAACATGTGGCTCATTCTGAAGGTAGTTTTTAAAAAGGATCCTTTGAAGATCGGCTCTTAAAGTGCTTTGATCTTTTTATAGATAACAGAAACTAAAAGATATTCAAATTTTGTTCAAGTGAAGGGCACACGGAGCTCAGGGAGTGCAACAAAGCGCAACGCATCAAGGCTCACACCTGCAGGAATTGATTTTTTCCAGCAGGCAATCAGGCTCATGAGCAACGGACGCCATGAGTCACCTCTATTTTGATGGAATGCCAATCGACACACTGATTCAACACAATGTGATTCAAGCAAGTTACAAATCAACTCTCCTTTTTACATCCATCTATCAGCCTCATGTATTAAACCGCTGAATGCTTTGGGTTAACAGTGACGTACCACAAACAGTAAAGAGATGAAACACACTGGAGCAGAAAGGAAAAGCTGCAGATTTAAAAAAAAAACTCTGAATCTCGTTATTTATAGCTCTCAGAAAAATCAGAACCAGCTAAAATCAGAATCCGAAGCTTTAAAAACTTTTAAAAAAAGATGTCACTGATGTAAACTTACAAAACAGGAAGTGACAATAAGTCACACACAGTTTCTGATATTTTATCAGGATAAACTAAAACAGGTGAAGCTGAAACATACATGTGTTTTTCCTTCCACACGTTCCTTTTTATCAGGGCTTGGTGCTGATATTACCCACAATGCATTCTTGCTGCCAACATTTGTGAAAAGTGCCTAAAGCTCCAGAACGTATGCTGACAGACAGTGATGCATCCTCTTACCTGTAGGCGTGACGGTGACAGTCCCCATCTCCTTCTTGCTCTCCACAATTTTTGTCCAACTCCCTCCACTTTCATGTGTCCATTCTGTCCCCATGCATTCGTAAATCCCATCATCTGACGTCAACGCTCTGGTAACGACCAATACAAACACTCCATTCCTGCTGGGAACCAATCGGATGCCTCCGTCTGAATACCGATGGGTGTATTTTGGACCTGTAACAACCTCCCCATCAGGACCAAATGTCAGAATCTCCTCGGAAGTTGTTCCCCTCTTCACCGACCAGGTAACGGACTGGTAGGTGGGGTAGCTCAGCTTCCGGGTGACGTTGCAGGACAGTGTGAGGTCACTTCCTTCTGTGATGACTTGAGGGGGCTTCTCTGGGGAGACCTTGAGGGTGTTGGGGATGACTAATGAGACAATAGACAGAATAAATTAGTCACACTGTATGAGAATTGTACAGGGAAGATATGTCACTGAATTCCAATAATTTTGGACAGTTTAACTCTGATGTCACAGATTAATTCACTTCTTACTCTTCCTTCACAGTAAATGTCTTTTAGCATTAAAATGAATGGCTTTTATTGTGAAACTACAAGAAAAAGAAGGTGTTCGGTGACCATCACAGCTGATAATTTACAGCACATTTGTCGAGTTTTCTTGCTTTATGTCATTACAGGTTCCTTTTTTGCAGGAATCTTTGGTAAATTGAACCCAGATGGGGTTAAAATGGTAAACTAGACGTTACTGAGTCAACGCTGAGCTGTTAGTGTGATGTGTTGTAACTGGGTGGAGCAACGGAATCATAAAAAAACGCTGATTCTTAAGCAACATTCTGTTTGACTTCAGGTCGTTTTCACGTCCTGTTGATGATTTGATTACAGCTACAGTAAAAGCAGGATGAATCTTAAAGAACGGCGTCTCTGTTCTTCCACCAAGGCCACTGATTTAAACAGAAATAAAACAAACCAACAGCTCCCAGATAAAAGCTGTAAACGTGTGTGTGTGTGTGTGTGTGTGCATGAAACACACCCAGGGGAGTGTTCAGGTAACCCAATAAACTCTTTCACTCTCACACAACAGACTTACTTCCACTCCTTTATGATGCACATTTGTTCTGAACGTGCCGTTCAAGAGTCCGAGCAGGTTTTAACAAAGCCGCCATCGCCACAGATTAGCTTCTTTATTTACTGACATTTCATGACTCATTTTCAAAGTTCCAAGTTAAAAATCAGGGCCCTGATGAGCAAATTAAACTATCCATAACACTGAAATCAAATTTCACCTCATCTTTTCTCAACAGGAAAGAGAAAGAGACAGATGTTTTGATGATCATCGAGTAAGTGTTGAGGACATGGGGGGTTAATAACAAAATGAGAGGAAGCCACAGGCTGAGGTTGGCATGTCTGCACACAGCTCAGAGTTTTACAGTTTCTAACAAATACAAAGCGCTCCGTGTTTATTATCATCATATCGCCAAAAGTATTTGTTTTTGTATAATTTTTCTAGGCACAATTCTGCAAACAGATGAAGTTGTCGAAGCTTGTTGAAACATCTTCATTAGTTGTAAAAACTTTCTGTTTTCTTGGCAATGAAGCAACAATTTCAGCATATCAAAATGTTGGAGTTTTAATCAGGAATAATGAGGGTGAATCATGTCAAACCCTGCCAAAAGGTTCTCCTCTCTGTCAAGTTTCCTTTAATCTGAACTCGTTTCAGAAATACATCCCCATACCATGTTGCTGCCACCACCGTGTGTTGTTGGGGTTTATATTTTAGGCTCAGTGACAAACAACATTTGTGTTTTTATTTGTTTTATCAGATCAGAGGGTTTGACTTTTCATAGTGCCTTTAGGCAAACTGCCATCAAGCCATCACGTCCCCTTTAATGAGGAATGTTTGTGTTCTTGAATAGTTCTTGCACCTTCACAAAGGAGATCCTGATCTTAATCTCTTTCATGGGGACCATTAGCTTGTTGGTGAAGTCTCTTTGTGTTTGTTTGGCAGACAAATCTAAAAAGGCCAGAGAGGGTTTCAGACTTTGTGAATAATGGACTCTTCTGTGCTCCATGAGGGTTTAAGTGCAGCAGAAAGGGTCAGTAACTCTTCAAATTCTAATGTTTTTGTTGCACAATTATGAACCACGTCCGGCAGACTGAGTTTATTTTCTTTTAAACATATATTGTGAAAAATTTGGGAGGAAAATGTGTCTAAGTACTTTCTATAAACTTTGCTCACTATCGCAAAACGAAGCTGAACTTCAAGACATGCGTATTCGTGCAGATTAATAATGATGATGAAGGTGATTTTACAGTATGAAGAAACATGTGAGCCACAGAGCTAAAATTTCACAACTTCCAAAATCCCTAAGACTTGATCTCCAGAACATAGTTTAGATCTTTTGGGGTGTCTGTGGATGAGACCTCTTTGAATAACCTCAGTTAAGGGAAACAGAGTTTAATTTGGAATGATTGATGATTTGAATGATTGATAAGCTAACGGCTAACCAAGATTAAAGTGGATTCTTACCATCTTAAATCAGAAATGTCACTGTCTCATGTGAATGTTACTTATAAACTTCCACATTATAGAATTAAATAAACCAGTTGTGTGATCATTTATATCAAGTAACTAGCAACAACAGCTAGCCGTATCACTTCCTGTGCGGTTTCCTGTTTAAATAAAACAACATTTGTACTGAACTAATTGCCTGATGTATGGGGTTACTAATTAGCATTTGTGTGAACTACTATAAACCTTTTAAGACTGAAGTTGTTTCAAGATGGCAGCAATACACTCAGACTACCTGTTAGCTTGTTAGCATGGTCAGAAATGTTCTAACAGGTAAGATATGAATTGTCCATGACTTTTCAGTAGAACCCTGTGAAGTGGTTCCACTTTGAATTGTTGATGTACAGAAGAGCTGCAGACTGAAACAGGTCATTACTAGAGACCAGTCAGGGTGATGGTCTATGACAGATAAAAAAAACAAAAAAAAAACGGTAAAAATAATTTCGTTTTGCTCTGTCAATTAAAATTAGCCTGAAAGGAGTGGAAGTCCTCAGCGACCTTCGCTCAACTCTTACATAACCAAAAAGCCTCAGTGAAGTACAAGAGGCAACATGAGTGTGTTTGTAAAGGAATCTGATGAATGTGGTGAACAAATCCCAACTGGTATGAATCTAATTCATCATCACTTAAAAACACTATCTGTTGCAGCTTTTTTTTCTTACACAGACTGAAAATTGTTGTACTTGCCATCACGTATGCTCTGCATGAACACGAAAATGTCTCTCGCATACAAACACACGGCTGCCTGGTTAATTCAGGTCTAAATTTAACAAGGTGTCTGGGGAGCCGAGCTGGAAGGAAGCAGAGAGCAGCTGAACATGATGGTGCATTATGGAGATAACTAACCTGCTGTCTGATTACTCTCTCCCTCACTTTAGCTCACAAAATTCAGGTTTCTTACCAGGAAATCTTCCCCCTACCCCTCCCTGCCCACCCACCACCCACCCACCATCTCCATCCCAAAAAATACATTCTATAAAGATTTGTTTTTAGACCTGAGTTAGCATACAATTAGCGTGTTTTTAATTAGTGTCTAGAAAAGTGCAAAACAGAAATCCAATTAAAGCCAAAGTAAAATGCTGAACTTGTGTTTGGTTGTCTGAAAGTAGCACGAACAGAGTGGAAAGGTTTGATCATGAGCTCAGTAACTGGAAATGTTTGTTTGGGCAGATATCCAGATGTTGAGAAAAGTAAACAACAAATCTCAAAAGGTGTAACTGGAATGTTGCATTAAAGGGACTTTAAATAAGTTTGAAATGTTTGTGCTCACGATTGCCCCGTCAGACCAAACGCGTAACTGCAGCCTTAATGGTAAGCTAGTGCATGAGGCGCGCATGCGGTAGTGCACTTTCAAGTGTTCAGAAACAAGAGCGGAGTTAGTCCTTTATTGGACAATTTACAGATTTGCTGGCATGACTTCGACTGGGGTAATAAATGTGATGTAAGATATTTAGACCAAGTTTCCATTTTTACACAATTATTTGCTTCAACATTTACAAAATTCAAAAATATGAAGAAGATTTAAGGATTTATCATAAAACTGGACTGAGACTGACGTGTTATTTTACTCTTCTGGGTTTTTCCTCATTTTAACTCTCATAATATTTAAGATTTTTAATCACTTTCACACAACGAAGTAAACATGATCTTTAAAATCAACTGACTGGCAGTAAAATGATTTATGTTGAATATTATTTCTTTAAAATATGCTAACCCTTACATTACTTTTGCATTATTAAATATAATTTATGGGCGGGGCCTACTCAAGTCAATGAAGCTGACCAATCAGATCGCACGCAGCTGTTGCTGTAATGCATGAAATTGTTTATTAAAATAAAACTGGGACAATCGGACTGACGTTTGAAACTGGAAACTAAATAAAAGTCTGAGTTTAGATTTAAAATGTTGTCAGAAGGAAACCAAAAACTCCCAAATGGTTCTGGTGGACATCTTTATACATGTGGTCTGTTTGTCTATCGGGCTGTAAAATGTTCTACTAAATATAAATATTTAACCAGCATTAAACGTTCTGCTCTCCTTATCAGCATCGAGGCTTTAAATGAGCATGTGCAGCGACTCAAATGGTTTCATGTGAGACTCAGTTCACTCATCATGTTCTAAATGTTCATCAGTTAAATCCAAAGTAAAAAGGTACAGAGAGGAGAATGTTCAGGAAGCACATTACAGATGAGGAAGTTCTGTGTGACTTCTGCATGTTTGATTTGCAAATTAAAATCAGACAACATGACAAACTGTCTGAAATGTTGCAGTAAAACAGGTTTTTTATATGGGTCATGTTCTGTTTCAGGCCACGAGGAGTTTATTGTTTTTACCACTTCCTCTCTGCTCCAAAGTTGTTCCTTTTGCAGTAAACAACAACAATCGAATGCTGGTTTCATGTAAGTTGTTATAAACCTTATTTTACTCAATTTCTCTTAAAATTCTGGAATAATGATATAATTTAAAAAATGGCTCCGTCACATCTGTAATTCAACATTTTATCCAGATGATGGTTTTTCTATTTCATCCCCATCTGTCTGATCTTAATTTGACACAAGCCAAGTTCTCCCACCTGACATCTGCTCCCCACCACGAGTCTGTTCAGGTGTGCTGAAGTCTGTGTGAAGCCAAATGAGGCAGTAATAGTCCAAACCCAGCAGGCTGTGTGTGAATGTGTGTGTGTGTGTATGAACAAATGGTCAGCAGAGCATTAGTAAGTCATGGAGGATGCTTCCACACACAATAAACCACAGCTACGTTCAGCCAGATGTGTAAATCAGTCGAACGGACTCGTACCTGTGAGCTGAACCTGAGCTACGTAGTTCCCACTGGTGACCGAGTCCGTGCTCGGCGTTTGACAGAAGTAGAAACCCGCATCCTGCGACTTCAGCTCGGAAATTTTCAGCTCCGCCTCGTTGTCTTTGAGACGCACCACCGAGATGTCGCCGGACGCAACGCGCTGGTTGAACAAAGCGTCGGAGAAACTGGCGTCAAAGGTGGAGATTATTTTAATCTTGGGGTTGTTTCCATCTCTGGACATCTCCCAGTCGAAATCCTTCAGAACAGAGTGAGATGGCAGTGAACGTTACAAACACAATCACTTCACTTGAGTCTCGGTGACTAGACACAATCATCACATTTACCTGCTCTCGAGGTCCTCCATAGTCTGTGACATAACACCTTATGGAGACCGGCTGACCCTCCACTCTTATTAACGGACCAGGAGACACCGTCACCACTCGAGCTGAACACCCGCCTTGATGAAAAGAGAAATTATTTACAAATCCGTTCAGAAAAAAACTCAAATTTTGACAAAGAGACAAATTCAGTGATTAAAATCACACAAAATAAAAATACAGTTTCCACTGAAGATCAGCAGGATTTCGATCCACCTGACAGTGTTTTTAAACTGAAGGATGTCAGATGAAGATCAGAGACACATGACTGTTTCAACAGAAACCATGACACACACACACGTGGACGCAGAGCTTGTCTCAACTTGAGGGATGAAACTGACAACAAGGTTCATGACGATGCAGAAGGTAACAAAACCTGAAATGCACATCACACGCATTTCGGCTCCATGTTCAGATAAAAAACCGTGTTTCCTGAGTAACTTTAAATTAAATCATTGGTGAATCCTGGTTGGCCTCAAACCCCGACTGATACTCAGACCTGAACAGGAAGTGAGATGCTGCTTCAGGAGATTTAACAGATTTAAGAATAAAGAAAAGTCTTGTGCTCCATGTTGGTGGTACTCAGAAGTAAAAAGGAACCAGTAAAGATGGATGTTTCTAAAAGCATCAGAAAACCTGGAGCCAATTAAAAACAGTTGATACGTTTCTTTTATTATCTTAACAGGATGATTTAAGTTTTAACAGTCTTAAAATATAACAAAACCAGATCCATTAAAAGACTGTTTTTTTTATATATAAAGTTCTTCTTCTTGGCTTTAAACTTTCAAATATATAAACTTGAAGAACAAGCTCCGAGCTCCTAAAGTCAATCATCTCTTGAGTTTTTAGCTGTTTTCTTTTAAGTTACAGTTACAGATAAAAAAAGACCTTTCTGTCAGTCTGAGAACCATCTTTAACTTCATATGATGCTGGACTCACTGGTCCCTGAAGTAACCGACTGGCTGTGATGTCAAACATGTTTAAAACTCCAAACTGCTGTAAAACACTAAACGTTTCAGACAGAGTGAATCAAATCAAGAGAATCTGTTCTGAAGCGACTGAATTTATATCTGCAGGGTTTTCAGCTCGGATGCATCTGAAGCACTTAACATTCAAATAAACTCCCATCTGTCATCTTATTGCTTTTTTAAAAACATCTACGTGTTGTTGCAGGAATTTAGCATCACCATGTCGATTATATCTTACAGGTGCAGTGAGTGAAATCTGCCTTGTGTCCATCAACACTTGTGAAAAACCTGCCAATAAACCAGATTTAAACAAAGTCCAGTTATTGATAATCATGAATGTTTCATGTATGTTTATGGTTGGATTTGCACCATCGTTGTTCCAGCTGACTGCTTCCTCTTCATGTTTCACATGGCTGATTATTCAGACTTGACTAGATTTAGTTTGTGGTCGAATCAACGTCTGGTGGTCACAACAAAAACAGAAGTTAGTTCTTCCTCCTGTGAGTCAGAATGTGCTTGTGGGGTGTTTAATGTCTGTACAGCCTGATGTTTGATATATACAGTCACTTCCACAGACATGCACACACTGCATGAGCGCTGCCGACATTTGATCATCTACCACTGAACTAATTTAAGCAACACACACATTAGGAAACCCTTATAGCCTTGACTATAATGTTCAGAAACACATGGCCGCTCAGGTACGGCCAGCAAACAAGCCCATGTTTGTACCTGTGGGTGAAACCGGCTTAACAACTGGGATCTGATAAATTTAGTGTGGGCTGAACACAAACAAATGATACTGTTAATGATGTGCACCAGGCCAGTCTGACTAATGCCTGGCTCATGGAGCCCCGTCACTTCATACTGGATCAATTGGGCCTTAAAAAAGTGCAGAAAAAGAGTCTATATAATAATGACATTATGTTAAAATAAGTCTGGGAATGTATAATGTTGGTCCTGTGGGACAAAATGCAGCCAACCGAGTTATATTATTGGGTAACATGTCAATCACATGATTTGACGTAAATCGAATGTTTAGTTTTTTGCTCTTATTTTATAAGTGAAAGTGACTGAACTTATGAAACCAGTTTAAGAAAGTGAAACTTTGTGAAAATGATCCTGCTGTTGTTTTCTAATGATCATTTTTACATGTTTAGAAAGATCATAAAATAGAGTATATTTCTCCCTCACTGAGATTGAGCTTGGCACAGATTTCTAATCCAAATTTAACATTTTAAAAATCTCTCTTTCTTCACAAGATATAGTTAGAATAATATCATAATATCCTTGTTTATTCATATAATATTGGATGTATTCTTACATTCGGCTTATTTAAATGCACCATTTCACATTTCTGAGCCGCTAAAACACAGCTTTTACTACCTAGTCGATGGTTTTTGGCACTGCTTCCTTCCATTAAAATCTACCTCGGACTGTCGCTGCTAGGAGCGAGAAGCAGCACAAAAAGTTCAAAATACTAAATGAATGAAAGCAACTCCTTTGTTCTAATTTATGCCGAATAGATTGACTTTAAGTATTGATGCTGATACGTTTTGAATAATGTTGTAAACATCACGTAAATTTGATAATTTACAAGGAAATCTTAAACTGGACGTGTTCTAAACCCGGTTCACACTTGCTTGTCAGCTCGGTAGATTCCCTTTTGAGTTAATTAGCCATCAGCAGTCAAGAGAAGAGACGCTCCTTACCGACTAATAAAAGACCAAAGGCGAATGTCAGGAGACAGTTAACCATCTTTACTGCTGTGTCACTCCTCTCTTCTTTTCCTTTTTATGGAATTTGTCTTGTCCTTTTGTCCTGCGTTGGGACACCGTCCTCTCGCTCCGCTGCTGAGGGACAATCCAGTAAAAGTCTCAGGTTTGTGCAGTCGGTCCGCACCGCAAACCGGGCGGAGCCGCAAAACCAAACTGACGCACACCGCGGGTCCTAATCCAGAGAAATGAAGTCCCGACAGGCGTTTTTACACGGTGCACAAACTGACATGACTGATCCGAGAACAGCGCGTGAGACTCTGAGAGACTGAAGGGTTGATTGAGGAGAAGGAGGGGGAGCGGCCGGAAGTTAGGTGACGGTCTGTGGGAGGAGGAAACAGGGAGGTCCCAGGTGCAGGAACGACACGACGATGTGAGAGTTCTGCTTCATACCGCTGCTCGGGTTCTTACTGAATATATTCTCACCTTAATTTCGCAGTTTCCAGGTTTTTATATCTGCGCATTGATACATACAGTGAATTTACTCAGAGCCGCAGCGCAGGTCAAAGTTCACGTCTGACTGCGCTCTGTGGGCGGGGAAGGGGGTCTAACCTCGGGGGTCAAAGAGTATTATCCTATTTCTAACAGGTGTTTGTGAGAGGCTGTGGTCTCAACATCTGCTGTCACACATCTGTTCAAAGTAAAACTCCTCCGCCATCAGTCATTAGCTAGGTCATTCTCATCACTTTTCCAACCTCAGACAGGATGTATTTTCTAAATAAATTTAACACTTGAATTCGTGTTTTTCCTTATTTGACACTTTACTGTTTGACAAGTAAAATCTGGAACAACTAAAAAGAATAAATTGCTCAGAGATTAGGAAGCTGATACACCTGACACACCTGGTTAACAGCTCAACATGATCTGTGTCATGATTCTGTGCAGAAAGTGACAGAATAAAACCTGGAAAATGTGGAGTTTGATCGCCACCTGGTGGTTCTTATAGGTTGGAGAATTATTTATTGACTTTATGTCAAGTTTTTATTTAGATCCACTTGTTTGTCTTTATTCTGCACCTGTGTGATAAACATCCTTCATCTTTTGTCTGTCTCACTTGTTTCTACTTGTTTTATGTGTTTTTGTGTACAAGTTGCCTCTCTTTACAATTATCCTACTGTAATAATATCTTATTTGAGATTATTTTGTGAATAAATTAAATACCATTATCAATACCAAAAGTATTAAAGAAAGAAAAGTTAATCATAATTTAACAAAATAAATAAAATGTATTTTTATACATCATGCTGCCCCTGTAAACCGACTAAAAAATCTACATTAAAAATAAATTTTATAGTTAAAAAACACAAATATCCACAAAAGTCAATTATGTAAAACTGCAATTCCAAAAAATGTGGGAACACTATGTAAAATGTGAATAAAAACAGAATGCAGGGATTTTTATTTATATAAACTCATATTTTATTCCCAGTAGAACATAAACCAACTATCTGATATTAAAGCTGAGATATTTTATAATTAAGAAAACATGAGCTTATTTTGAATTTGATGGCAACAACATGTTTAAGGAAAGGTGAAAAGAAAAACAGTCACATGCTGCATCCATCACAACATCATGTCTTCACAGAAGAGTCCAGATGCTGAACTGACCTGCCTGCAGTCCAGATCTTTCACCAGCAGAAAACATCTGGAGCATCAGAACTGTTGAGCAGCTAGAATCCTGCATCTGGATCACATTGCTCTCCAGCTGTAACAAAGTAAAAGTGAAGAGGTGGAGCCCTTTTCTAACCACGTCATGTCCAAACGACTGTCAGTTCAGCACTGCAGCCACTAGAGGGAGCTGCTGCTGCAGGTTCGTTACTGTCATAATTACACAAGGTGAAAAGATGTTAAAAATATTAATGTTACATAAACGGAATAAATGTAACTTTAAAGAAACACTTTGTGTTTTTTATTATAGCTCATACTGTATTTTATTCTCTGAGATTAAAAAACAGTCATGTTTCCAGGTCGCACACACAACTCATTAAACTGATTTCTCGATATTTTAAAGACTTACATAGCTGAGCAGAGGAAAACTATTGCAGTTTCATAAAACTTCAATCTTGTAGTACTTTCATGCAAATCAAATATTTATGATAGTAACTTTTTAATAAGTATAAAAAAATCAAAACAGCAGGTTCAGATTATCATTAAATACTTCAAGCATGTTATCTAATAAACACTAATATAACTAACATCTATAGCTTCACTTTATTCTTGTCTTATGATCACTAATATTAAGTAAAATGAACTCTTGTGTTGGATGTGTGTCAAGTTTAACAGTGAAACATAAGAAGAGTTTGTGGGTGTTCAGTCACAATGTGGTTTCAGATTAATTTTGCACCTCAAAGGAAACAAACATCAGAAAATACAGAAAAAAAAAAATTTGGTTGGAACATTCGTCAGTATCTGTTGATATAAAACCCACCTCCTTTCCAGGGTGGCAGTTGTTCAGAAGTTAGAGCAGGTCATCTAGTGACCAGAGGGTCATCGGTTTGAATCCCTGCTCTGGAAAACAGACTGTGGTGCCTGTCGAGTCGTTTTCAGAGGGTCCGCTAGTGCAGATGCAGTGGCATACAAGTACATACCATTTACCATTTTCAGTAAAACTACACAGGATATGGTGAAACATACTGAGATAAGTCACCACCGATCATCGAGCGGTTCACTCAGTGTGAAAGCTAAAATACTGCAGAAGTGAAAATGTCACAGTCGTCAAAGACACTTCAGATTTATTTATTAAAGACAAACAGGCGACAAAGGTTTTCATCTTAAAACCAACAATGATGTACAAAACATACGTGTTGGAGAAAGTATAACAAGAATTCAAATAAAGGATCAGTAACATGATATTAAAACTTTTAACAATGTTTCTCTGGTTCATCTTTTTCAAGACTAAAAATACAAATATTTACATCAGTTCTAGAAAAATTGACAATCTATCCGTCTGATTGATGTTAACAACCTTAAACATAATTATCTGAATTTTATAACTGAAGAAAAATGAACAAAAACAGTTAAAAACAAAAAATGTATGAAAAACTCTACAGAATCTTAGTAAATGAGGTATAGATTCATACATCGGACAAAACTTTCATCCTGTTTCCTGTGTATATGGACTTAATGCTAAGCTAACAACACCTAATATAAGCTAAGACAATTTTTCTAAGAGCTCTACCTCCAACGGGATGAGCACTTTCCTCAAAAACCTGCTGTATTAACTTTTACATAAGTCTTCTGCCCCCTGGAAGAGGAGCTGAGTACTACAGGTAGCAAGTACTCATTTAATATTATTAAAAAACGCACACAAAAATATAATTTGAAACGATTATTGTAAAAATATTATGTGATAAATGTTTCCATAAAATACAAGAATACACATTTTTCTGACAGTATTTCATGTAACAGGGTTTAAAATAAAACTGATGTTAAATAAGAGTTTCATTGGATTCTGATTCTGTTTCAGACAGTTAAAATGTGTCCGAACTCACAGGGTTTCACTGTTCTCTTGGAACTTTCTTCCACCTGCTGCTGATGATGACGATGATGATGATTAGGATCATGACCAGTAAGTAGCTGAAGACAATGATGGCTCTGATGGTAAAATTAAACTTCTCACCTGATCAAGAAACATAAATTGGAATCAGAGTCAGACTATTTTATATTGAATGTTTACAAAGAATGAAAGCATGAAATGAAAGAATGAAAACAGTATAAACTTATCTAACAGAGATGAAAAGTTGTTTTTGTACAAAACAGGTTCACTAAAATGTTCATTTACCAAAGACTAAAAAGTTTTCCATCTTTTAAAAACAGCTGATGAGCTGTGAGCACGTCAGACAGCTTTGAAAATGTTTCTACTACGGGAAATATGTTGAAACTATTGAAAGCATCAACTTTTCATGGACTAAAATAAGCATTTGACTCACATGCAGAACTCAGGCTGGACTCAGATTTCAAAGTTGTTAAAACTGACTTTATTTTCAACAATGATCAAACTCAGGGCAATAGGCAGGTAGAGAGACAGGTTCGGATGACTCCAGGTTTCACAGAGCTCGGGAGAGTCCGAGGAAACACAAAAGCGTCAAGTGGCAGGCATTCTGAAGCTTCTTCTCCACCCACGCAGCTTAACGAGCAGCTTAACGAGCAGCTTAACGAGCAGCTTAAGAGCAGGTGTTCCAGCGTTCAAACAAGCTCTATTAATAACTAATAAAATGATTTTACATGCCGATAGAGACAACTACGGTGAAAATGCCTGGGCTCTTTCTAGTGACCAAGACATTGTTGGAGCATGTATGAGGAAGAAATTGTACAGTTCTATAAATTGATTTGTGGTTAAACTTGCTTAGAGTCCCTTTAAATATTAACCAGTAATATGAAACATTTTATATCTAAAAAAAGTTTGGAAACCCTGATTAACAGAGCTTTCAATCTATCTGTGTCAAAATTCATTATTCGAATTAGCTGGACTCAAATTGGCTAACAAACTAGCCTATGAGAGCAAGGTATACTGTTTCTTGCCCCGCTGCGCATGGCAACAGCAGACGTTCTCTCTTCCTGTTTGCTACGTCTTATGCTACAGCTTTTACCCAGCAGCCTGCTAGGTGTGGTCTCAACTGAGGAAGCTGCCGAATACCAACGAACAAAGGAGTTGTGACGAAACAAATACAGGCTGTTTGAACTCAGTAGAACTCGGGTGTTATCGCCACCTGCGTAGTTTGAGAGATAAAAATTGAAAGAGAAGTTGTTGACCTGTTTTCACACCCACTATGAAAGTAAAAACACCTGTGGAGCTAAAATATCCAACAAAAACCTCAGAAAAAACGTTTTTAATGGAAGGGCCTCTTCAATTAGTTTTAAGCCCATCGCTCTTTCCTCACTGCAGTCTAGTCCATGAAACTTCTACTTCCACGAAACCTGCTGGTTCTCTGGATGACATTCCCTCTCGCCTCCTAAAACAGGTTTTCTCCTCTGTTGGGCCACATCATAAATTCAAGCTTATCTTGTAGTGTGGTAACTCATGCAGTGGTGCAGCCACTTCTAAAGAAACCTGGCCTTGACACAGTTCTTTCAAACCCCCATCCCATTTCTAAACTTCCCTTTCTATCTAAAGCTCTTGAAAGGCTGGTATATGAACAGCTGTCTGTCCATTTAGCAGAGCATATTAACATCCTGGAGGACTTTCAGCCTGGTTTTCGGTCTTTGCATTGCACTGAATCTGCCCTGATACGTGCCCTCAACAACATCTTCATTGCAACTGACTCTGACTGTTATGTTGAGCAACTGCATTTAGAGCTGTCAGCTGCCTTTGACACAGTCAATCACAACGTTCTCGGGGCACACCTGGAGGAAAGCCTTGCCATAACTGGCCCAGCTCTAGACTGGTTTAAATCCTATTTACTTGACAGACGCAGCATGTTGTAGTAAATGGGACTTCATCACACACCGCTTCGCTCTCTTGGGGGATCCCTCAGGGATCCATTCTGGGCCCAATGCTCTTCTGCCTTTACACCCTCCCCCTGAGCGCCATTTTTAGAAAACATTCTATGAACTACCACCTGTATGCTGATGACTGCTAGATTTATATGCCTGTAAAGGGCTAGACACACAGGAGGTGACAAACGACAGCGATCAGCGAAACTCATCACAGCCACTTTAAAAACCTGACACACGGGATGCGGCAGCGACCAGCGACACAAGCCAGCGACACGCTCTTTCCCAGGGCGAATAGCGGGTCTTCTGTGGTTTTGATTGGCTGACAGGTTGGAGGGAATTTTCGAGTATCAAAGCAGTTCCGGGGTGACAAAAAACTAGATATGAAGTGTCATAAGATTTTGCTGGAGTAAAGTGAAATCTTACTTCTGACTTTGTTATACAAGAGACAAAAAGGACGTAAATGGGTTCAATTCAATTCAAAATTTCCTCCATGTTTTCCTGGAAATGACCGAGAAGCATCCTGTCAGCTCATTGGTCAGTCAATAGCCACGTTTATCTTGGTTGATCAGAATTCCCAAATCCCTGTACACATGGACACTAACTGAAATGATCTGATCATGCCATGAGTACACATGCACCAAGCACTCGATCAGGTTAAATGAGTTGAGCATGCGCACAGCGAGTTGTCTTTCCGGGGGAAGAAAAAAAAGTAAACAAACTCCGTCCTTTCTGAACATCTTTCCCGCCCCATCGTGTGCTCGATCTGACTCACGTTATCCCCAATATGGACCTTCTGCGGGTGATTACCTTTATGTTTGGGTTTTTACTGGTCGCATTAACCAAGCTAGCGGCTGAATACATATTGCTACTGCTCCTCCGCCACAGGAGAGGAGAGCAGGATGACAGGATGACTGTGTCAGCAGACCACTTCTGTTTACTTCCCGCTATGTTTTCTACTTGGGTCTGCGAAAGCGGAAAGACGTCACGCTGAAGTTGTACGAATGCGCAGTGGGCTCTTTTCACCCTTTCTTTCCGAATGGGTGTATACATGCACGTCTATCCGAATGAAGATCGGACAAAACCACCCCTCTCGATCGGAAGTAAATTTCATTCTGATCAGGCTGCATCGGATCAAAACATTCTGACTGACATGTTTACATGACGTTTTTTTTTTTTTCCCGATTGGGCGTTTATTCCGATTAAATGTGCCCATGTAAACGTAGTTAATGAAACCTCTGCTGATTGGTCCTCGTCGGATGAAAATTTGATAGGATCGCGACGCAGGCCTGCATGTGCACGAACATGCATGAGCACAAAATTTCACATGCAAGATTTTCGCTTTTTGCCCAGCAGCAGGGAGACTTGCGATTGTCGCTTTGTCGTGCATGTCTTATTGAAAATGAATGGAAGAGAGGCGATGTCGCCTCCTGTGTGTCTATCCCCGAAATCCCCAACAATCTGTTCAGCCTCTCCTTGATTGTCTGCATGAGGTCAAATGTTGGCTGGCCGCTACTTTTCTCTATCTGAGTGATGCTAAAATAGACCTCATTATGTTCCAACCTGCTGGCCATACTCCAATTCAGCCTTCTGATCTCTCAGTTCTTTCTTGAAAATGGACACCTGCTTCCAGGTAAATGCCACAGTGAAGTTCTGTTTTTTCCAACTTTGTCAACTTGCCAAGTTAAAGTCCATCCTCTGTAGAAAGCACCTTGAGTTGGTGATCCACGCCTTTATTACATCCAGACTGGATTACTCCAATGTGATGTGTGTTAATAAAACTACCATGGCCCTCCTCTAGTTGGAGGCAGCTACATTCTTGACTCACACCAATATTAAAATCTATCCACTGGTTGGCAATTGAATGCCAGATTAAATTTAAGGTACTGCTTTGTTTTTAAAGCAACACATGGTTGTGCTCCCCCACCCACCCCACATCTGTTATGGTGCGTTCACACCGGCCCAACCATCAACTTCATAAGCGGCAAGTTTATAAGTAAAGTCTATGGTGGACAGGCGTCAGATAGACGTCAACGGCTCTGCGGCGCTTTGTGAGCGTTATGAGCGGCAACTTTTCAAGCTTTTCAGGCGTTGACGCTTGAAACGCTTGAAAAGCTAGAAAAGCTAGAAAAGCTCAAAGTTCAGCTAGCTGAACTTTTGACGTTGATAACGCTCTTGAAGCGGCATGTCAACCAATCAGAGCGTCTCATCGTAGTGACGTAAGACGTCACAGCACGTAGCCGGAAAGAAGCGGGAGCAACCAAAATGGAAGATAAATTAACCTCATCCAAACGTAGCTCCTGGAGCAAATGGTTAAACTCACCAAACTCGGAACACATTTGAAGAATGGGGTGTATCCACAAATGGCGCTGATGCACCCGACGTCGACTAGATCTATGAAGTAAATAAATCCAAGCCACTGTCTCAATATGATCCGCCATAGCTCCGAACATCCGATAACAAAGGAAGCCCCGCCTTCGCACTCTTTTTCGGTCAGGCTTTACGAGCTTTAACGCCTATGCGCTCTGACTGGCAGGCGTTATGAGCTTCAACTTTAAACGTCAAACTTGGAGCGTTATCAGCGTTGCTTGACGTTGACAAAGTGGCCGGTGTGAATGCACCATTAGACTTGCTGTCCGTCTACCAATATACCCTTAACAGTCAGGACAGGCAGAAATCTTCCATAGCATATTAAAATCTCTTTTAAGAACTTACTACTTCTCCATGGCTTTTAATTCATAGCCTTTAGGCCTGTTTTTACACTTTTTCTCTTTTTTTTTTAGTTCTTTTGTTTCTGCGTGTATTTATTTAAAAACATTTACACTTGTTGTATTACTATTTTACTGTGAAGCACTTTGTGCTATATAAATAAATATGGTATGGTATGGTATGGTATGGTATGGTATGGTATGGTATGGTATGGTATGGTATGGTATGGTATGGAAACTGAGAAAAGAAATAATGATGTTTAGGAAGATCCAGATGTGTAACAGCTGTTACCTACCCAGTACACACAGCTGAACTGATTTAGAGTATGTTTGTCTTCCAGACTCATCAAAAACTCCTGCAGTATAAGTTCCTGAATGATTCTTCTTCAGATTCATCAGTCTGAGGTCTCCATTTTCATTTACATCATTAGGACTCCCCATGATTATTCTTCCTGATCTTTTAAGAAATATCACCAAACCGTTCCACGCCCAAGCAAATGTTTCACTAGATTTCAGTGATGAGCCTCCCAGAGGAAGAACAATGTTTGTTCCTGTTGCACCATAATGATCACAACCATCAGCAGAACCTTTGGATCAAGAAGACATAGAAAAGTTGAGAACATGGTCATGTGACGTGAGTCCACTGTGTAAAATCGGTCTTGCTTTTCTGTCCATGTTTGAATTTTACAAGTTGAGATAAACTGTATAAATAAATTCATCAACACCCGTGAAAAACCTGCCAATGATTTCAGTGGATTTCAACAAAGTCCAGTTATTGATAATCATGAATGTTTCATGTATGTTTATGGTTTAATCTGCACCATCGCTGTTCCAGCTGTTTCCTCTTCATATTTCACATGGCTGATAACTCATGACTAAATTTAGTTTGTGGTAAAAACAAAGTCTGGTGGTTAGAAAAGAAACTGAAGTGAGTTCTTCCTCCTGTGAGTCAGAATGTGCTTGTGATGTGTTTAATGTCTGTACAGCCTGATGTTACAGTCACTTCCACAGACATGCACACACTGCATGAGCGCTGCCGACATTTAATCATCTTCCACTGAAATAATTTAGCGAAAACATCAAGAAAATTTAAAAACCACTTGTTTTATTTTTGTTTCTCTGAAAGAGCAGAAGTAAAATCCTGCTGGTCTCTGTAGATATTCAAAGACGGCACAGTAAGAGTTCGATACCGGCACTGTGAAAATAAAGACATGTCTGTTTCTGATGATGAGCATCAGGACAGTGTGACTAATGCCTTGCTCATGGAGTGCCGTCACTTCATACTGGATCTATTGGTCTTAAGAGAAATACAGTAATGAAGGCTGATGAGAGGCTGACACTGGATGATACTGTCAGGGAAAAATTATTTGAACCCTGCTGATTCTGTAAGTTTTCCAACTAACAAAGGAATGATCTATCTATAATATCAATCTTAGGTTCATTTGAATAAAAAGAGAAATAAAAATAACAAATCCAGAACAATGCATGTTAAAAAGTTCTAAATTAATTTGCAATTTCCTGAAGGAAATACGTATTAGATCCCCTATCAATCAGCAAGATTTCCCACCTCCAGGTGTATTTTATACAGGTAATGAACTGACATTGGGAACCTTCAGAAACCTGTATAAAACACACCTGTCCACAAATAATTACAATAGCAACAGAACAACAGCTGATAAAGGTAAGAGTGTGTTATTCATTTCAGTTCTTTTAAGCAAAACAAAAATATTTCTGCATGATGTTCAGTAAATAGAAAAACTAAATTAAAATAATCAAATACGTATGTTAATTACCTCCTCCACCACCTTCGAAAACCCAGACACTAATTCCAAAAGGTTTGTTTGGGAGACCTGGAATAAATTTAAAATGGAAACCCTAAGAGATTAAAAGTTTATGTTTTAAAAAATATAGTAAAATATTTATTTACAAAAGACTAAAAAGTTTTCGATCTTTTAAAATCATTGTCAGTAATCCTGCTGCAATATGTGTCATTTACACAGAGTTTAAACACCCTGCAGTGTAACAGTGATGTTTTGGATGTGGTTCAACATATACTCACTAGTACTGGTCTCAGAGCAGTTATGAGTTGAAGGAGAACTGGTTTTAGAACCGACACTGTTGGAAACTTTGCAGGAGAATTTGTCATTTTTAGATTCTTCAGCTTTTACTGTCAGAATCACGTTTTTCTCTTTATTCATCACCTGATCGTTCTTGAGCCATTCAATGTTTACATTTTCATCATCCTACAAGAAAAATAAACACCATAAAATCACAATATGTAGAAGTTCAAACATGAAAAAACATCTAGAGTAAAACTTCAACATGTTTGAACTAGAAGACGATGAAGGTTTCAAACATTTCAAGGACAAAAGTTATTTATTTATTTATAAAGAAGGAATGAGCTCAAGAGTCTGAACATGTTTCTATAATTATTATATGAAAATAAATTTATTTCTGTTCTCACCTGATGAGGGCTGCAGGTAAACTTGATGTCTTGTCCTTGACATGTAAATTTTATTTTAGGCGTCTTCACGGGGTCTGAATGAATTTAAATAGATCAAGACAAGAACTGATTATATTTATTTTTCTTAAAACATACCAAAAGTATCACGTCATGATAAAACCTGCAGAACTTTAAATCATTTTCTGCATGAACGTGTTTAAAAGTCATAAATAGATGTGAATGTGATGGTTTTCATTTCTTTCATGAGTAAAAACTGTAACAGAAACAGAAAAGAAATAATGATGTTCAGGAAGATACAGATGTGTAACAGCTGTTACCTACCGCGTACACACAGTTTTATTGTCCTATGGTGTGTTTGTTTCCCATTCTTATCATTAACTGCTACCGTGTAAGTTCCTTCATGCGTCTTGTTCAGATTCATCAGTTTGAGGTCTCCATTTGTATTTACATTAGGATCCTCAGGCTTTATTGGCCCCGATCTTTTAAGAAATATCCGCAATTTGTCCTTCTTCCAATCAAGTCTGTCACTGTCTTGCAGTGATTTATATTCGAGAGGAAGAACAATGTTTGTTCCTGTTGCACCATAATGATCACAACCATCAGCAGAACCTTTGGATCAAGAAGACATAGAAAAGTTGAGAACATGGTCATGTGACGTGAGTCCACTGTGTAAAATCAGTCTTGCTTTTCTGTCCATGTTTGAATTTTATGAGTTGAGATAAACTGTATAAAAAAACCTGCCAATGATTTCAGTAGATTTAAACAAAGTCCAGTTATTGATAATCATGAATGTTGCTGTTCCAGCTGACAACTCAGACTTCACTAAACTCAGAAACCTGATTATTCTCATCACGTGGAACAGAGCTGCAGATTTGACAGAGAAGTTACTCAATAAATTTAGGGAGAGAACGTAAAACCCAAATAATTACAGTATATAACAAACACCAAGAAAATTTCAAACCATGTTTTTGGTTTGTTTCTTTGAAAATCCTGGTGGTCTCTGTAGAGACTCTGCTGAAGATGTGAAAGAACACCTGGAACAACAACGTGAAGCTGAGCTGAACGAACATGCTCTCAAATAGCAGCTCATCTCTCCACAATAACAACAGCTGCTAGTTTTGTAGTTCAGGAGACTGTAAGGCGGGGAAGACGCTCACAGGCAGAGAATATACAAAAGAATCCTTCATAAAAATACCAGAGCATCTTTTCTACACGTTTTCTGGAGCATGAATGTCATTAAGTCCAAATACTTTCTCCCTAATGAGAGTCTGAAGATCAGAGTCACATCTTACAGCGACAGAAGAAAGATCTGTAGTGAACTTTAGAAACAGATATGTCACATTAAACGAGAACATCAGCATTTAACTGCATTTTATTTTCATAAGCAAATGAAGAGGATGAGACACAATGAAACATACGTGTAACAAATATTCCTAATTTTATCTTTACTTTTTGAATGTTTTATTTTTTTATTTCAGTGGATTAGTTTTTCATTTTAATTTTACACGAATATAGTAAAGATTCAAATGGGCTGGTATAGTTCAGTCCACTGTTTAATTGATTTCCCTTCATATTCACACTGAACTTCTATTTGTTGTATATCGTGACTGTACGAAAAAAAATGAAATCTAACATTTACTAGAGTGTTGTGTGACTGAAGACTATTTTTCTTCGGTGATGTTCTGATTACAAAGGTCTGTATATTTCTCCCTCACCGAGACTGAGCTACACATAATCCAAATTTTAGATTTTAAAAGCATTTTTCCTTCATAAGACGTAAGATTTAGTAGAAGATAATATCGGGACTTATTAATATAGCTTAATGCTGGATGTATTCTTTTTTTCAGTTTATTTAAATGCATTATTAAACATATGAGCTGCTTTTATTAACAAGTCGATGGTTTTCGGCAGCTGCATCCTTCCATTAAAATCTACCTCGGACTGTAGCAGCTAGCAGCGAGAAGCAGCAAAAAAAGTTCAAAAAACAAAATAAATTTAATAATTATTTTGTTCTAATTTATGCCGGATAAACTGGCTTGATGTCCCGATGCTGATACGTTTTAAATAATGTCGTAAACATCATTTAAATGTGCCAATTTACAAGGAAATCTTAAACTGAACGCGTTCTAAACCCGATTCACACTTGCTTTTCAGCTCGGCAGAATCCCATTTGAGTTAATTAGCCATCAGCAGTCAAGAGAAGAGACGCTCCTTACCGACTAATAAAAGACCAAAGGCGAATGTCAGGAGACAGTTAACCATCTTTACTGCTGAATTTGTCTCGTCCTTTTGTCCTGCGTTGGGACACCGTCGGTCGCTGAGGGACAAACCAGTAAAAGTCTCAGAAAGACTGAAGGATGGAAGTCTGTAGGAGGAAGAAACAGGTTAACCTCAGGGGGTCAAAGGTCAGGTTTCTAAAAGGTGTTTGTGATCTCAACAGCTCTTGTCACGCAACTGCTGTTCAAAGTAAAACTCGCAACAATCTGTCATCAACTAGGTCTTTCACATAGTTTCATTGCTACTATAGACATTATTAAAAATTTTACATTTTTTGAAAAACCTTAGACCGGGTGTTTTCAAAATAAATCCAACCGAACTATGTGGTCATTTAAAATATATATTTTCACTTGTTTCTTATATTTTAAACAACGTCTGTGCCTTCATGAGAATCACCATCATAACCTGAAACCCTGTCCCAAATGCACAGTCCAAAACATCTGTAACTCAGCCTAGACACATCAGGAACAAACGTAGAGTTAGATCGCCACCTGGTGGCTGCGAGGAGAACAACAGGTTGGAGAATAATTTTTATTTTACATCTAGTTTTTCTTCAGATTGACGTCTTTCTTTATGTGCTTTTGTCTTTTTACAGTCATCCTGCAGGACTTTATTCATTTTTTATTTAATTGTGATTATTTGGATTTGGAGTAATTGTGTCAAAACAATGAATAAAATACCAAAGTCAAAGTAATAAAATAAAACTATAAAATAACTCCCATCCCATAAATAAAATGTGACTTTCTACATTTCACATTGTCTCTTTTATCATGATCACTCATAACAAGACATAAATGCTGAATAATCAAAACCTCAGATAAGTTATTAAGGGTGGAATATGGAACATGAACACCACAACAACAAAACAAGGCCTCGAGCCATCATGGTGCCAGGCTCGCGACCACATGCGCTCTGATGCCGTGAAATTTACTCACCCAAACCCACTCTGGTCTCCGATCCGCTCTGGTTGCTTCTGTCCAGAGAAGGACAGCAAATACCCGGTGCTTCAAAGCAGCTTCACAACCACCGTCCACAGTACCAGCCTCACTATTATGTACTATTCACTGTATTAGGCAACCTGCAATGGTGCCTGCTGCTCTGCCCGCTATTGGCTGGTAGATGTAAACAAAATGCCAACGTCATGCCGGTCAGAAAACACATTTTATTATATTTCACTTCAAGTATAATTTTTAAAAGAAATCCTATATTTGCATTCTACACTCCTCTAGACACCCTGTGGAGGCATTATTTTGTTAAAAATATTGTTTTTCACGAAAACATTCCATATTGCACCTTTAACAAAATGTCCAATGAAACAAGTTTGCTGCAAGTTCATCCGAGACCCAGATCTGGAGAGAACAGGTGAGACTGATGAGGAGCTGGTGGATGGATGTTAAAGATGAATTAGGAAATATTTAGGATATAATAAAATAATTTTTCTTAGTTTGTATGAAGTGCAGGTGAACACGGGGTTGAATAGAATCCATGAGACCGACTACAAAGGGGTCAAAGTAAGAAAAGAGCAGGAAGAACTGGAGACCAGGAGCAGGTCAGTGAGAGGTGCAAGACCTTCAAGTCGGGTCAGCGTTCTGAAAGATATGTCACTAACAACAAATTTAAAATGTGTTCAAAAAAAAAGGTGAAGCATCTCAGTTTCAACATCTGACATGTAGTTTTAGTTTCCCTGAGAATAAAACAAAGTTTTTAAATCAGATCCAGGTCAGATGAAAGGGACGTTACAGATGTGAGAGTTTGTGGCTTTTCACCATTTTCAGATGTTTTCACACTTTACTTACATCTAATGTTTCTGTGCAGGATGGATATCTGTATATACTGTGTAGTTTGTTTGTTTGAGAAGGTGGAGCCCTTTTCCAGTGACGTCATGTCCAAATGACTGTCAGTTCAGCGCTGCAGCCACTAGAGGGAGCTGCTGCTGCAGGTTCATCACTGTCATAAATCCACAAGATAAAAAGATGAAAATGTTACAGAAACAGGATAAATGTGACTTTACAGAAACACTTTGTCTTTATTCTCTCTCTCTAAAGAGACAAATAGACCAAAACCATGACTGTAACTTCATCATTTATAATCCAGCTCATTATGTGTTTTATTCTCTGAGATTAAAAACCAGTCATGTTTCCAGGTTGCACACACAACTCATTCAACTGATTTCTCTTGATATTTTAAAGACTTTAACTAAACAAACAGAGGGAAACTGTTCAGTTTCATCAAACTTCAGTCTTGTAAAACTTTCATTCACGTCAAATATTTATAACAATCTTCTTTTTTTCCTTTCAGCTGCTTCCTTCACAGCAAGTCGTCTGTCTCCATCTGTCCTCTGCATCTTCTTCTCTCACACCAAACAACCTCATGTCCTCCTTCACAACATCCATATGTCTCCGCTGGTCTTCTTCTAGACCTTCTGCCTGGCAGTTCCCACCTCAGCATCCTTTTACCAATAAACCCACTGTCCCTCCTCTGGACATGTCCAAACCATCTCAGTCTCTCTGATTTTGTCTCTAAAACATTTAACATGTGTCGTCCCTCTGATGGACTCATTCCTGATCTTTTCCATCCTCGTCCCTCCCAAAGAATCTCAACATGTTCATTTCAGCTGTGTCCCCTGTCTCTTCCTCACTGTCTCCAAACCAGACAACATGGCTGGTCTCATCACTGTCTTGTCCACCACTTTTCATCCTTCTGAGACTCTTTTGTCTCACATCAGTCCACCTGTTCCAACCTGCTTTCACATGTTTCTTCACCTCTATTCCAGACTCTCTGTTGCTTTGGACTGTTGACTCTAAGTACTGTAAATCTTCCACCTTCTGTATTCCTGCTCTCTGTAGTCTCACTGTTCCACTTGTGTCTCTCTCATTCAAACACATGGACTCTGTCTTGTTGCAGCTAACATTCATCCCTCGTCTGTCCAGAGCACCTCCAAATCTCAAGATGTTCATCCAGCTGCTCCCTGCTCTCACTACAAAAAACAGTGTAATCTGCAAACCTCATGGTCCATAAAGACTCCTGTCTGACCTCATCTGTCAGCCTGTTCATCACCATAGCAACAAGAAGGAGCTCCTTGATGCAGTCCACCTCCATGTGGAAACTTTTTAATACATAAGTATAAACAGCAGGTTCAGATTATCATTAAATAATTCGGCATAACATCTAATAAACACTGATATAACTAATGTCTATAGCTTCACTTACGATGACTAACATTAAGGAAAATGAACTCTTGTATTGGATGTGTGTCGAGTTTAACAGTTTAACAGACTTTTATAATTTCTTATGAAAATAAGAAGAGTGTGTGGGTGTTCAGTCACAATGTGGTTTCAGATTACTTTTTGCACCTCAAAGGAAACAAACATCAGAAAATACAGAAAAAAAAAGTATTTGGTTGGAACATTCGTCAGTATCTGTTGATATAACGTTCTTAATTCTAAAAAAGCTGCAGTTGCGTTAAAAACCAGATAGCGATCCCTCACGCTCAACAACAACACAGTCAACCACAAACACCTTTTCAGCAAAAATACACAGGATATGGTGAAACATACTCAGATGCATCACCACCGATCATCAAGCGATTCACTCAGTGTGAAAGCTAAAATACTGCAGAAGTGAAAATGTCACAGTCGTCAAAGACACTTCAGATTTATTTATTAAAGACAAACAGTCGACATGAAAGTTTTCATCTTAAAACCAACAATAATGTACAAAACATACGTGTTGGAGAAAGTATAACAGTGTAAATGCAGGATTGTTAATTTTTTAACACGTAGTTTGACTAGTGAAAAAAAAAATGGTTTTAACCTTTAACAGATACATTAAAGCTTTTAGGTAGAAAACAGAAGCACAGAGTGACGGCTGGTTTTCTCAAATTCATGCTAAGTAAACGCAACAATCAAAAAACTAACAAAAACAAGTGACATGATATTAAAACTTCTAACAATGTTTCTCTGGCTGAAAATATGGTCCTTTTGAAGATTATAAATACAAATATTTACATTAGAAATCGTAAAATATCTGGATTATTTTGGGTTGTTTCATACTAATAAATGTCCGTCCTCGCCTTTTGCGTTTTTGTTGTTTCTTGTTGTATTTCACCTCAGTATAATTCTATGATACTTCAGTCAGTGTAGTTTCAATTACAGAAAAACTGAGAATCTATCAGTCTGACTGATATTAGAACCATTAAACATAAGTATCTGAATATTATTCAGAAAAATTAACAAAAACAGTGAAAAACAAACATAGTTTGACAAACTCAACAAAATCTTTTGTGAATGAGGTACAGATACGTTCATCAGGCAAAACCAATTCAGCATCTTTCTTACATTTTCAATCTTAATGTGAAACTAACCTAATCTAAAATAAACTATTCTAAACTAACCAGCTGCTAACCAGCTGCTACAAAGCATCTGATCACTCAAACAAAATAAAAACAGTTTACTTCTTAACATATCCAACGTGTTAATAAGACAAATGTGTTCTAAGTTTGTTTCAGTCAGGACAGAGCTCTACCTCTTTAACAGGATGAGCACTTTCCTCAAATCCTGCTGTATTAACTTCAAGACATGTCTGCTGCCCTCTGGAGGAGGAGCTGAGTACTACAGGTAGCAAGTGCTGGTTAAAGAGGCCATTTCATACAAATTTTTTTGTATTTTAGAGCAGCATGCTAGGAGTGGTTTCAACTGCAGGAGCTGCCGAATACTAACGAACAAAGAAGTTGTGACGAAACAAATACAGGTCGTTTGAACTCGGGAGAACTCAGGTTTTATCGCCACCTGCGTAGTTTGAGAAATTAAAACTGAAAGAGAAGTTGTTGACCTGTTTTCACACCCACTACGAAGGTAAGAACACCTGTGGAGCTAAAATATTCAACAGAAACCTCAGAAAAACAGTTTTTAATGGAAGGACCTCTTTAAAAATATATATAAAAAAACATAATGAAAATATTAATTTGTATAATTATTATAATGACACTATCTGATAACCATTTACACAAAAAGTGTGACTATTATTTCATAATTAGAAAACGTTAGAGATCGTAAGAGTTAAAATGTCACCTTGGCACAATGTCATATCTATTACAGTAGTTTGAGTTTGATGTAAAACAAAACAAAAAAAAAAAATCTCAGTGCTTAAAAATCAAGAGTTTGAGTTCAGCTGTAAAAGGTATTACAACTTTGTTTTAAAGAAAACAAATGTAGTTTGTTCCGATTCTCTTTCAGACAGTTAAAATGTGACGACTGCTCACATTGTCTAAACTCAGATGGTTTCACTGTTCTCTGGGACCTTTCTTCCTGGGTTGAGGAAGAGGAGGAGGCTGCTCTTCATCATCATTACCAGCAGGTTTGGTGCCCTAAAAAAAGTAAAACATGGACAGTCAGAACAAAAAACACAATCTTCAATCCTCTATTTTTTTTTTTGTTTTAACTGTATAGATATCTAGATTACGCAACACTTGAGGATAATCCAGGTGCAGGTCTTCTGTAATCTCCTACCTGTGCAACTCGTCTGGGCTGAGGTTGAGGTTGACCCTCGGAGGGCTCGGGGGCTCTGGGCCGCAGCTGTCGTTGCTGTTTGGAGCGGCTCTGTCGAGGTCCAGTGTGGCCGGCTGGTTGTTGCTGCTGCTGGTGGTGATGGTGGTGATTAGGATGATGACCGGGAAGAGGAGGAAGACAGTGATGGTTCGGCTGTTCAGTGTTAGTCAAACGAAACTCTTCCTCATCTGGTCAAGAAATATAAAAATAAATCAGAATCAGACAAGAGGAATTACAAGTCAGTTTACAAAGAATGTATAAAGTCAGAAGGAGAATCAGCTTATCTCATACTTCTATATCGTATGTGGTTGTTCTGTCAGCAGAGACTGTTGGTAACTTTGTGTTTGTGTGACTCATATGAAATTCCTGTTAACAACCACTTTCTAACCATCTGTTTTTCAGCGATATCTTCATATTAATATCTCACACTGAAACATGAGTAAGTAGTAAGTGCTTGTAAAGTGTTACTAAAAACATAAAAAAAACATAACAAACAACTGAACGTACAGACAGCTAGTGAGTAGTGTATAGCAAAATAAACAGGGTTGTACATAATATTTTTTGGCCTGGTTCTCAGGGGAGAACCTAGGGTGTGTCTCGCTGTGTGTCTTCAGAGTTCCTCTGCTTTGTTGGTTCTTCAAGCTTAACAATCAGTCTGATTAGTTTTCCTGGCTTTATATTTGTTTCAATAAAATTCCTTTAATTGAAGAAAAAAATCAAGAGAAACCAGTGAAATATAAAAATACTAGGAAAAAAATTCAGGTCAGATTGTTTACAGGTTTGTTAACTTTAATCTACATTTAACAGTTTGCTGCTGAAATTGATCAGACTGATACAGAGACGCAGTGAGAGACACAGCATCAGCTTGTTTCTCAGCGCTCAGGCGGAGAAACAAAAGAAGTCAGCAGGATTCTTCATTGATTTGATAATGAACCCCGCCTCTGATTAATGTAAAAATTCCCACAGCTCAGTCAAACCAATGTTAAGTATGCAAATGCACGTTGCAACTTTTCATCACGTGCGCCTTTTATATTTTGACAGCGGATGCGAACCTACAGACCACTTATGTGCACCCCTGAAAATAAACCTTTTTATAATTCTCCAATATAAAGTGTCTGTTTGATAATTTACAATTTAAATAAAAAAGAACATTTTGACTGTCAGATTTTTGCTTTAACATGATTTGTATGATGCTTATGTTTTTGAAACTGTAACAAATATTTTGCACCAAAATCCATTTCCATAATAAAATGAATGGGCCGAACAGCGAGCCTTGTGGTACTCCACTAGTTCTCCTCAAACATGAAAGATTTAAAAAGATTTAAAAGACTCTAAGAAGCATTAAAACTTTTTACTGTGATTGTGAAAGAAATGACAATAAATAAATCCATTACCTTTCAGTTGCATGCTCCTTTTCTTTTTTGTCTGGATGCAGCAAATAATCACAATAATGATCAGCAACAAAACAATACCTGATAAAAATAAAAACATGTGTGTAAGACATTCATTTCAGTGTAATTAAGCAAAACAAACACATTCTGTAAATAGACAAACAAAATTAAAAAACAAAATGAAATCAAATATGTTTATTACCTCCTCCACCACCTACGAAAACCCAGATACTAATTCCAAAAATTTCATCTGGGAGACCTGGAATAACTGTAAAATTGAAACAAAGAGATAAAAAGTTGTTTTAACAAAATGTTCATTTACCAAAAACTAAAATCCTGGATCTGTAACTAGATCTTTTAAAAAGAACAGTGATGTTTTGGATGTGGTTCAACATATACTCACTAGTAGGAGCCTTAAAGCAGTTATGAGTTGAAGGAGAACTGGTTTTAGAACCGACACGGTTGGAGACTTTGCAGGAGAATTTGTCATTTTTAGATTCTTCAGCTTTTACTGTCAGAATCACGTTTTTCTCTTTATTTATCACCTGATCGTTCTTGAGCCATTCAATGTTTACATTTTTATCATCCTACAAGAAAAATAAACACCATAAAATCACAATATGTAGAAGTTCAAACATGATAAAACATCTAGAGTAAAACTTCAACATGTTTGAACTAGAAGACGATGAAGGTTTCAAACATTTCAAGGACAAAAGTTATTTATTTATTTATTTATTTATTTATAAAGAAGGAATGAGCTCAAGAGTCTGAACATGTTTCTATAATTATTATATGAAAATAAATTTATTTCTGTTCTCACCTGATAGGGGCTGCAGGTAAACTTGATGTCTTGTCCTTGACATGTAAATTTTATTTCAGGCGTCTTCACGGGGTCTGAATGAATTTAAATAGATCAAGACAAGAACTGATTATATTTATTTTACTTCTTAAAACATACCAAAAGTATCACGTCATGATAAAACCTGCAGAACTTTAAATCATTTTCTGCATGAACGTGTTTAAAAGTCATAAATAGATGTGAATGTGATGGTTTTCATTTCTTTCATGAGTAAAAACTGTAACAGAAACAGAAAAGAAATAATGATGTTCAGGAAGATACAGATGTGTAACAGCTGTTACCTACCGCGTACACACAGTTTTATTGTCCTATGGTGTGTTTGTTTCCCATTCTTATCATTAACTGCTACCGTGTAAGTTCCTTCATGCGTCTTGTTCAGATTCATCAGTTTGAGGTCTCCATTTGTATTTACATTAGGATTCTCAGGCTTTATTGGCCCCGATCTTTTAAGAAATATCCGCAATTCGTCCTTCTTCCAATCAAGTCTGTCACTGTCTTGCAGTGATTTATATTCCAAAGGAAGAACAATGTTTGTTCCTGTTGCACCATAATGATCACAACCATCAGCAGAACCTTTGGATCAAAAAGAAAAAACTAAGTTTTAGAACATGGTCATGTCAAACAGTTCCAACATAATCAAATGAAAATCTATCAAAATCAATTTTTAATAGTATCAAGTTCTATTTCACACATGTGCATTTAAATATAATAAAGATTTCAGTCACAAACACAGCGACTTTAAAAATTTGACAGTTTTTTAAATAGGTTGAGATTATTTAAGAATGTAGATGACAATGTATAATTCCTTGACTTTAACACTCAGTCTGCAGCCCCAGTGGGATCTTCTCAGAACTGAAGACCTTCTCACATGAGATTACAACCCCACTATGTTCTCCATGACCTACTTGACCTATTAGAATGTGGCTGGAATATGAAAGAAAGTGAAATTCATTCAGTGTGAAGACCTTCATGATCCTCCTCAAACAGGTTGATCAAGATGATCTCATGGTCCTTCACCAGTTCATTCCCATAACAATTCTACCACAAACACCATGATCTTACTAGGTTCCAGGCCCTGCACTGCCGCAAGCGTCTCAGTCTGGATGATCTAACAATACTTCAGCATGATCTGGTCAGAGCCCAGGCGCAAGGCCGGTCCTCCAGGCGCGAGGCCGGTCCTCCAGGTGCAAGGCCGGTCCTGTAGGTGCAAGGTCGGTCCTGTAGGTGCAAGGTCGGTCCTCCAGGCGTGAGGTCAGTCCTCCAGGCGCCAGACCTGTCCTGTAGGCGCGAGGCAGGTCTTCCAGGCAAGAGGCCGTCCTCCAGGCGCGAGGCTGGTCCTGTAGGCACGAGGCCAGTCCTCCAGGCATGACACCGGTCCTCCAGGCGCGAGGCTGGTCCTGTAGGCACGAGGCCGGTCCTCCAGGCAAGAGGCCGTCCTCCAGGCGCGAGGCTGGTCCTGTAGGCACGAGGCCAGTCCTCCAGGCATGACGCCGGTCCTCCAGGCGCGAGGCTGGTCCTGTAGGCACGAGGCCGGTCCTCCAGGCGCGAGGCCGGTCCTGTAGGCGCGAGGCCAGTCCTCCAGGCACGAGGCCAGTCCTCCAGGCACGAGGCCAGTCCTCCAGGCACGAGGCCGGTCCTCCAGGCACGAGGCCGGTCCTCCAGGCGCGAGGCGGGTCCTGTAGGCACGAGGCCAGTCCTCCAGGCATGAGGCCGGTCCTCCAGGCGCGAGGCCGGTCCTGTAGGCCATGACCAAACCTTGTTGGTAAATGGTAAATAGTAAATGGCGTGCACTTGTATAGTGCTTTAATTAGGTCCTGCGACCCCCAAAGCGCTTCACACTACAGTTTTTTTTGTCATTCACCCATTCACACGGGAGAGGGTAGGGGCTAACACTCACACAACCCGATACGCAGATCGGGGGGCAACACGGGGTTCAGTGTCTTGCCCAAGGACACTTCAACATGTGGCGGTGGAAGCCGGGATCGATCCACCAACCTTCAAGTCTCTAACCACTGAGCCACAGTCACCCCAATTGTTGGTTCTCTTGACCTGTGGATCTATCAGGCTCCATCATGTATGATGTGGATCCCACTACATTCTTAATACATGTCTGAACCTCACACGAGCCTGCAAACACCATCCATCTTCTAGCTCATTTTAAATTCTGGGGGCTTGTTAACTATGACTGTTCACCAACTCGCTGGAAAAACATGTTCATCAAGTTACTCACTGCTGTAGTGGAACAAATACGTAAAGGTGGATAAAGTTACCCACAACGATGAGATCAAATATCTGTGAAGATGATATATTATCATGTAGATGCTCAACACCTCCAACAGTGACGTGTTCGTGCATTATTTTAATTTGAGAATGTTCACAGGATCCGATCTGACTGGACTCAACATCATTCTGCTACCTCCAGTTTGTATCAGCATCAGTTGGGCTTTTAAAACTTTCAACAGATTTATGCTACTAGTACCAATAAGAGACTACATTATACTAAATTATTATTTTTTGGGCTCAATTCTTTTTGCAATTGTGTTCTTACTTCATTTACTATTGGTTTATAGTTGTATATTTAAAATAAATTTGTTCAAATGATTTTTTTGTTGTTCAGAATGTAAAAGTCCAGGATTAAATCTTCAGCTTTTCACCAAAAACCAGTCCAACATCTGCATGAGTTTGGTTTCAAATGCACATTTAGACTGATAAAAGCTTAGAGTTTTTAGAATTAGCACAATCGTTAAGTTCTGCTTACAGAACCATTTCAGTTTTTTAAAACAGGGAATTTGAAACTCACAAGTTTCATCCTGTATGAATCATTTGTCGCTGCGCTCTCGGAGGACGGATCATGTGTGTCGCATCCTGTTTTCTCACCTCTTACCGCAGTTTGCTCAGAAGCTACTAAGCACAGCAGACTCCCACACAGATCTGGTTGATCTGATGGTTTCAGCCTACAGCACAACCGATCTCTCCGGTTTGTATTTAGTTGTTAAGCATCACTTTTTTCTTCTAAACAATTACAATAAAATGGCTCGTGTACATGGATACCATAATCAGATTTACGTGTAAAAAAATCCACCACCCAAACTAACTTTGAATGTTGTTGTTATCCAGAAGCCAAATAACCTTGAACAAGTTTCAATTTCTCTGAAATGAACCCACATAGAATCAATTGTTATGGGACAATTTCCTGAAAACTGACATGAATATTTATGATATGATAAAAAAGAAACAGAACTAAAGAACACTTTCATTAAATTTTTTAATCTAGACGCCTCTTGAAACTTGTAACAAAAAGGGGAAAAAATGGGGGCGATCCACAGATAAAGAGCTACGACTGTAGATTTAACCTTAACTAAATTATCTAAATCTACCTGAACCTTGACCAAATCTGCTGCTGTTCTGGTTTTCAACTAAAGTTAGTGCCAAAATAATAAACTAAAGTTATCTTTCAATCCTCTCAAATAACAAAACCATAATCAGGTGATGTTTGTATCACCAAACTTCCATCAAATCAGACAGACGTGACTCAAAAACTCAAACATAAATATTCTTTTAGTCCTAAAGCAGATATGTAGCTTCAAATAGAAAAAAAAACAAGTTTTGGTGAAACAAAACAGCTGGACTCAGTTCTATTTTAGTTCAAGTCAAACTAAGAGAAAACAAAATAGCAAAAACTGTGAGATTTCAAACAATCTGAAGAACAAAATATTCCAGAAGAGTCAGATCTGGTCATTTTAACACAGAAAGGTCATTTGTATTTCAAAAAAGAAACTTAATTTAATTATTTAACAATGATCAAAACTGAAATAATAAGGCATTCTGTAAATTTAGCCTTGAGAGAGTCTAAACACTGACTTTTTATTAAAAAAAAAAAAAAAAGGCAAAATTTACAGAATGCCTTATTATTTCAATTTTGATCATATATATGTATATATATTACAGAATATCTGAACTTGTATTAAGTGTTAGCATTTCCCTTTCTGGAAACTTCTTGTTGCTGTTTTTGTGTCTTTGGGCCTTGCCGCTTCTGTAGGTCACCTCCACTTTACCACTTCCTGTTTGTCCTCCACAAACTCATTTCAAAGACTCATCAGTACCAAAGCCGCAACACTAGCAGCACCTTTTTTTATCTGCCGTTATCGCGTCTAGACGATTTCTCTCGTCTAACTCTGATGAATCAGCCCTGTTTGTTGTTAAAACAGCACAAAAGACAAATAAAATACATGAAAACAAAAGAACTATGACACTGACGTTTTATCCTCACAAAATTCCAGCATTTCAATAAATACAGTCCCAACTATTCTAGTTTTAGTTCCTTCTGTCAAACAAATGTGGATCATTGATTTCACTGAAAATAAAACCAGTAGTTTTGATCTCATTAGTTTTTTCTGTGAACATGAAAAGTTGTCTAATAATTAGTGACTTTAAAGTTCTTTTTAAAGGGTCCAAGTCATTATCTATAACTTACATGCTGTGTGTTTCACATTAATTTTAAATCAGTTTAAGGCTTAAAAGTAGGGGAAAATAAGTTGTATTTATATGTGTAAAAGATAAAATATCTTCTGTCACAACCAACAGATAAATACCCAGAATCTTCTGAAACCAAAAACACAAATCCAACTGACCTGAGCTGTTAATAAACCTGCTATTCAACATGTTATGTTTAAAATAACTAACTGTAATAATGTTAGCTGAGTAGTTCTGTACCGTAAGAGCCAGCGATGCAGCAGCAGAGCAGAAACACGGTGAAGCAGGAGACATAAGCCATCTTCATCTTCTTCTCAGCTGAAAAAAAGTTTTCATTATCGAGGTTATTTCCTGTCACTGCACATTTTTCATGTGTGTAACTGCACAGTTGTGCGTGTGCATCTTTTAGCTCATGGTTTTGAAAGGAAGTGATCCAAGAGGCCTTATCTGCGTTCAAAGCTAAAGAACAAAGTGAGTGAAACAATTGTCATTTTTAGAACACTGAGAGGTGTTTCTTTGTTTACTTCTGTTTCCATTCTGACTAAATATAATTATAATCTCCTTTTCTTCAATGAAAATAAAAATTAAAAAGCTACATAAAAACGTGACTTTACATTTTCTATCAACATAAATTAAACTCTTTACATCTTCAGTTTTAAACTCAATCTTCTGACTTTGCTACCGACTTTTCAGCACAAAAATAAGCATTGCAAACCAGCTAAATATCCTCAAAATCTGAAAAAACATTTACTATAAATCTAACTTTTTTAAATTATTGTTAAAAAATCTAAGTTTGAAAAACATTAACAAATTTAAAAAAGGCAACATATAAACTTTTATGACCCTTTTATGAATGTTTAAAACTATTCTATAAGTTATAAACTTAGAAAAGATGGAATTAAAGGTCTTACCTCAGAAGAATCAGCAGTTTAAAAATAAGCTATACACCATTGTTTCCTGCTTGTCATCTCGCTGTCGTTGACAATGAGCCAAAACTGTGTCACATACTGTGAAAAATGAGGTTGTGAGCACTTGTTTCAAACAAAAGAAAACACACGGAAAGTGTGTCGTATGCACAGTTGCAAGGAAAGATCAGCTAATGGGTTCCGGTTCAAGATTAGGCAATTCTGTTAGAAATCCATTTATACTTATACTTTTCTTTTAACGTTTCTGTTCATGTTTGGATTTGTTGGACTTTGAAAGAGAAACATGAAAGTTGATTGTAACCAACTTGAGATGAGTTCTCTCCATCCTGTCAGAGATCAGCTCGTTCAGTTTATTCTGTATTTCAGGTCTGAATTAACTGGAATCAGTGTTTCTGTCATGATTTAAGAGGCTTGGTTAGTTTTCTGTTTCCATTTACTTTTTCAAGGATTTTTATTACTGCAGGTTCCTCCTCGGCTACTCCTGGTTCAGTTATCAGCCTGATCCAACTTTCCCACATAAACCGGGAAGTGCAGATTTCCAGTAATAATGTCTCAAATAGGCAGTTTCATGGACTATAAATGCACAATTTTGAGGAAGGTGCAAACACAGGAATGGGAAATGTAAACAAAGTAATTTACTATGTCAGAAAATGGAGTCAGATCATGAATCTGTCTTTTCTGAGGGTTTGTCTCTTTCTAAATGAGAAATCAGTGACTCAGGAGAAGAGTCAATGTGAAGAGAAACAGTTTTGATGTGCACAGGTTTAAAGTTCTGCAGCTCAAACACAGTCAGTCTCGGTATCGTTATGCATACAAACAAACACACATTACAAACAGTCAGATCAGAGCAGAAGAAAGAGAGAAAGAAGAGAACAAAATCCACTGAGAAATCTCTCATTTCATCTAGACCTGTGAGTATTTCTCTCTCTGATTATCTGTGTTTTTATGGGATGTTATTATTATCACTGTGAGTGCTGTGAAAAAGTAATGTTCATGATGCATCTTCATGATGACAGCAGCTGGTTTCAGAACAAAACAGAAAGATCCTGTTGACTTGCTGCTGCAGCTCATTTCAAACTCCAGTCGCTTTTTATTTATAACATGAACATGTTTCTCAGCTCAGAGCTCTGCGTGTTGAGAGTGAAACATTCAGAAAAGAGGATTTCAACACTGTTCTTTGAGAATATTGTTGCTCTTTTTTCTGTCCAGTATTCAATTACAGGTCATGTTGTTCATATAAATAATATCTGATGTTTAACTCGTTTCTCTGTTGAGTGAAAATATGTTTGACTCGAGCGTGAATGTGCAGATTAATCTTACCATTGATCAAAATACCACTTAGTCAGAAGGTTGTGTTTGGTTCTCATCAAGTTTTTTATTTCTGCTTGAGTGATTTCATCATTCTCTGGGTCGGATTTAGGGAAGTATGAAGAGATGTTGCTACAACCAGCTGATGTAGAGTGTTTCACCACTTTATCAACAAAAAAGCAAGAACTCACAAGTTTTCAATGTCCTTGTAAGACGTAAACAAGGAGCTGCATTCCTGCGTTTCATTAACCTTCAAAACAAAGAATCACCTGAAACTCATAAAAACATTAACACCGTATAAGTTTCAAAAACATAAATGTGCAGCATGATTCATTAAACAAAAGTTATAAATCTTCTAAATGTTTTACTGAGACCTGAACGTGTCACAAACAAGTCTCAGAGTCTTCATGTCCTACAGCAGCTTCACAGCATCAAGGTTCATGATGACACCTCTTCAGTTTCCATTACGACTTTTATTTTTAACAACTGTTGTCAGAATCAATCAAAGAAAATATGTCCAAAATCAGCAACGTTAAGCTATTTTCAGAGAACAGACTGAGTGTTATATGCAAACTGCTAATCAGCTACTGTTATTATTTTTAAGAAAACTAAAGACATATTACTGAACAGATAAAATATATTTTTACTTACAGTAGGGTGAGCTTGTTATGTGATGAGCTGAGATGAATCTTCCCCTAAAAGAAAAATTATGGATTATGGATGAAAGAATGTTTGGTAAATATTCTGTTTCCATGGAGCCTTTTGGTTCCCAGAATGCAACTCTCTACACAACACAAAGGAAACAGTAACAGTTACTTATAAAACCGTTATACAGTATATTTGTGTTTTAGTGAAAAGCTGTTGAAGTTTGGCTGTTTTTCTCTGTGCAGGTTAGGGTTTCAGAGCTGCTTAGAACCATTTTAATATTTAGTTTTAATTTTTGTTTCTTTCAGTCTTTTTTTCTTTTTAGTTAGTTTTACTTTCATGTTTTAGTTTTTACTGATATCATGTGTTTTGCTTCTCCTGGTTTTGATAACTTCTCTTTGTGTTTCCTGGTATCTCTGTCTTCATGTAAGTTACTAAGTTTTTATTTTTTCTCTTTACTTGCCTTCTTCCTCTCTGAGCTTCACCTCTGCTCTTTCAAATAGATTCTGGAAGATACTTTCACAGTCATTTAGCATTTGTTTAGCTTTCCTAAAAATCTTTACCCACAGACACCAGACAAACCCAAAATACTCACTAGGTGAGAGAATCATACTAAAGTTCCTCATTACATGCTATCATATACAGTAAGTTGAGATAAAGTTTGTTATTGATGAACGAGGCTGCAACAAAAAAGAGTTCACGTAAACGGAAATATATTTTTCGGGACTTTTAAAACCACATTTTGGGTTAGATCCTTTTCTCTGTTTATTAGTGACCGTATAAACATTCAAACTAAACTGAGCATCCTAAAACTGAAGCTAACAGGGCAGTGATATCTGGTGCCACTTCTCTTTTGAGGTTTCAACCATTTCTGTACATATAGTTCACATGGAAATGAGGAAGGAACTCAATTAGACTGTTTTTAAAACAACTAATGTCATTTCTGAGACTAACTTTTGTTTTATTGAAATGTCAGTGTGTGTATGTTTAGTTTCTATAATATGTTCCTTCTAGTGCATATGGAAATGTGAATGCATATTTGCTAAAACGTGCACAAAAATGACTCTCATGCAGCAGAGATGGAATTAAAAACATCATACTTGGAACTGATTTCGTGAAAAGTGTCATTTAAAACTCTAATATCCCAAATTATCACCATAAAACAGTAAAAAACAATAAAAAATTGATGATTTTTTTATTTTATGCAGTGTTTTATTAGGTGTTAAGTTATTGTTCCTTTAAGCTTGAGTTGGGCTGTAACTGTTAGTGACAAATTTAGAACATCACTTGCAACAGAGATTCTAACTGTATAAAAGGTTTGCAAGGGTTCTCGATTACCTTCCAGAACCTTGTTGTTGTGATGAAGGAGTTTTCAACATGTCTAAAAAATTCACAAGGCAAATTTCTTCTGAAGCATTACAGTTTGAAGCTAGTTTCTGTGAGACAGCAAGTGAAGCATGTTAGAGATGTTACAGACCTCGGAGGGTTTGGAGACACAAAAAATAGGTAGAAAAAAATTACAAACAAATCCAGATTTAATTAAGATATTTTTGACTAAGATAAAATATTTACTGATCATCTTTTTAGGTGTCAATTTAAAGTAGGGCTTTAAGTAACTTTATTCCATGTAGTTTATTGTATTTTCATTGAAAATGAGTTTTATGTACATAATGAACAAGTACTGTAAGAGTGCAGTGTGCACGCAGTTACCACAGTGCTCCTCTGGGGGGCGCTGTTATATTACATCTGCATATATTTTCACTGTTAGTAACTCACTGTTGTCCAAAACAGTGTGTCTAACATTAGATTATATCTTTAGCATGAATAATTATCATGTTTGTGTCTTTATGAATAAGAAAAACATTAATCAGCTTTTATTTGCATCTTATATCAAGGATTTAATGCAGAGTTTGTCTGCTTGTTGTCACTTTGTGGTTGTTTCTGTGATTAATTTGGAAACATGGGGTTTCCTGTTTGACATTTTTCTATGTGATTAATGTGGGAAAGAAAGTAGAACAAAATTTTCCAAAATTATTTGAAGAAATATTTTCAAGACTTTTTTAAGCTTGTTCAGTTTGTTAGTAATTGTGCACACACATATATATATATATATATATACGTTTTACACAAATATGAGGATTTGTGGATTCCTTTGTGTTAGTAATAACAGAAGTGATCCAATAGAACAGAGTGAGTACTGTAAACATAGAAGAGTGGAACATGTTAATCAATAAAATACAACTTCCCTTTAGTGTGTTTACGGCGTAAGAAAAGCCTTGATGGAGTTATACGTGGTTAGACACACTGACCAGTGACGCCCACAGATGACCCTTTTTTATTAAATGGGTCTTTATAAATAGATCAGATATTTTCCACTGCGATGGTCCAACTTGTCTCTGTGTGAATCAAAGACATAAAGCTTTCAGATACCCTGTCATCCAATCACAGCCCTCTCTCATACCTTTAACAGCCAGTCACAGCGCTTCATACAATTAATCATCCTATCAGACTGCTTGAAATAACTCCATCCAATAAGTTATGTTGTGTCATGGATCTTACTCTTGCATCAGCTGAGGGCTGTCCTTCATCTAAACATCAAAACTGAACTCTCAGGCTGTTCCTGAAGCTCCTCGGGGGTTCTGTTCTAAATGAATGAATGTTAATTCAGATGTTATACATGATGGGACATACGGTTCCTAACAGAAACATGTCAGAACACAGTGATCTGTGGTCCAGTGTGGAAAGCCTCTACAGAGTAAGCACCTTATCTGGACCACTGAGTACCAGAAGAGACTTTGTATTACCACGACATGACACCAGGATGTACTACTGCAGGTTGAGGAAGTGTAACAGTGTGGGAAATATTTATATATATTCAAATATTCTGCAAGATAGAAAATCAAACCTTCTATCATTTACAGTTTTGTCATAAATGCATTTGAAATAAGTCACATTTAGTTTGAATGTTTAAACTTTGCTGGATCCCAAAAGAGTCGAAACAGAATTTTAACATGAACTTAAAAACAATGTAGAAAAAGCTGCTAAAGTTTAAGAGTGAAGTAAAAATCTGCTGCAGGTTGGAACCACATCTTTAAATCTACCTCGTGAAATGAAGAACTTCAACTGATTTACACTCAGTTATTGTTCAGGAGGGAAGTTCCTGTTTTTGGATCTATGTAAACACCATTAGAAAACCAGAACCAGGATCTGTCTCTTTTCCTTACTCCATAGTCAGAGATTAACCAGCTGGACCAGATCTTGATAAAAATCTAATCTGAAATGTGTTTATGGTGATCAAAGGCAGACTTCTACACCCAACCAAAACTTGTTTCAGGCTAAACCTGAAGGCCGATGGTCAATCATGAATAAATGTGATGTGACAGAATAAAATTGATATTATGTTTGAAATCATCTCCCCAAAATGAGTAAAAAGCAGATTTCATAGTGCTGATGTGATGCAGTGATATCTGACACACTACTAAAGTGGTTCAGTAATAGTTTCTTTACATAGTGACAGGTTGGCAGTGAGTCTTCCTCAAGTGGAGGAGTTGAAGTATCTAGACATCTTGTTCATGAGTGATGGAGGATGGAGCAGGAGATGGACTGATGGACTGGACCTTCATCCTCAGTGATAAGGACGCTGCTTGAGTCTGTGAAGGAGCTAAACAAAAAGGCAAATCTCTCAGTTTACTGGTCTGTTTACGTTCTGACCCTCATCTATGGTCAGGGCAGGGTGGCCGGGCTCAGCTTTAGAGATCAGGTGAGGACCTCCATCATCCAGGAGGAGCCTGAACTAGAGCTGCTCTGTTCCTCTGTATCAGTCAGCTGAGATGGTTTGGACATCTGTTAGGACACTTCCTGATCATTTCCCCATGGAGGGTTTCTAGGCTCGTCCCACTAGGAGGAGACCTTCAGGCAGACCCAGAATTCCCCGGAGGGATTATATATATATCCTGACTGGCCTGGGAACATCTGGGGATCCCCCAGGAGGAGTGTCACTAGGTTGAGGGAGGTTTCTGTCCTGCTGCCACCACCAGGGGACAATCGAGCATCTTAAGAAGACCTCATCTAACCTGTCCAGTACCTTGAGGCACTGTGTTACAGCTTATTAGAGTTTACATCATGGTCCCAGAGACCTCAGATGACCTTCAGTGGTCATTAGGTCATTTTTACAACTAAAGGCAGGTGGTTGTATTTGTGGCTGACTGATGTGTAACACTGATATTTTTAAAGTTCTTATATTTCAGTAACAGATCTGAAGGTTAGTGTCCTTAAAGCCTCGGTGGCGTCATAAAATATAACATTTACTGTAAAAATATCCATCATGTGAGATGTTATAATGTAATGATAACACTGAGAAACGCCCGTCCACATGCTGAACTGCTTTATGTACAGCTGAGTTAGTACTTCAGGATTTCTTTATATTAAATGTACATTTTGAAACTCAGCTGAATGACACGTTTGTCTTTTTGAAGAAACCTGTTAAATTTCATCTGGCGTGTTGCTGCCCGTGAGTACAGAGTCTTTTTATAGACTAGAAGTGATGACAATATTGTATGAATGGAAAGAATGCCCACTGTGCTCTACTGAAGGCCACAGATAAGAGTATTTAGTTCTGTGTTTAGTAGCACAGACTGTCTGCAGCATATTTCCTGTAATCTTCTCTTGATGTCACAGCAGAACAAAGTTACAGATTCACTGACACTTTGTTTATGAATACTTGGATTTATTCAGGAATTGAACTTTGAACTAACGGAGGCAGCAGCGGTTTATGTAAGGATTGAGTCTGGAATTTTTCTTGGTATAAACTTTATCAGTATGTTATTCACGATGAAGTATTGACAACTAAAAATAGACTTCAGTCTTTAATGTTAGGACTAGACAGCTGTTTCTGCTTTAAGCAGGTTATCTGTTCTAAATAAAAACAGACTGATAAACCCTCCTTCACACAAAAGACATTTTATTCTTTGATCACTTTTTAAAAGGTTTTGTGATTTTTGATTAAAGAGTTTAACCCAAATAAATTAGTGAAATTAAACTAGAACTTATTTTTGAATGGGTGAAGGTTTATATAAATTATAGTGTAGAAGGTAATTTTATGTTGCCTTAATTAATTTGAATCTTGAAGTTTTATGTTTATAGATGAAGGAATTTATTTTGAGCTACAACATTAAAATCAATTTTGGATACAATATCTTCAATAGTGCTGAGAGTGCAAAAGTTTTGTTTATTTATCTTTTGCGATTTCCCATTAAAAATTCTCCTGCTGTTTATATTTGGTTCCCAAATACATCTAAGTGTCTACAGCTGGCCAAAATGCATCATAGAATAAAAATCCCATGAGATTATAGAATTTTTAACGTGTTAACATTCATCAAAATTACAGCTCTGAGAAGAAAAACTGTTTCAAAATCTTCAGCCGTTGCAAAATCTTTTTCTAACCTTTAGTGAAAAACAACTTCAACATTATTCCTGTGTTCAACTTTTTAAACTCTTGACCTAACTGAGATCATTTTAGCTTTTCTTTGGCATAACGGATGATTTTGAGATGCAGTTTGAAGGATAAACAGGACTGAGACCATAGAAGGAAGTCCTGAACTGATCCCTGCTGCTTTTAAATAAGTTTGAAAACCTTCAGTCCTATTTGATCTGGAGTTCTATTTTCAGAGGAATAACAAGCGTGTCTAAAAAAATCCCAGTGCTTCTCTGTCTTTGTGCTATTTTTGGAGGTACGTGTGTCCTGGGGAATTCTGCATTGTGCATCTCAGAGGAACGCTGTCATTTGGAGGCCTCGGATTTTGGGTGATTATTTTTGAGATGGTGTTCTGAGAAGGAGCTGCAGCTTTGTGTTATTATATTTTTAAATGTTTGTCAGTATTTGGTTTACGTAGCGGTTACTGTATGATGCAGATGCAGTGTGGTTAATTCCAACCATTTCAATACGTAAACCAACATGGACGCCAACTGAGTGACTCAAACATAACTTTTGGATTTGTGGTTTCCTTTTTATGACACTGACTGTGTGTGCTTTATTTCAGAGTTGGGTGGATGTGTCAGGTTCTCAGCTGTTGGTGTATGGTGTTGGTTTCTGGATGCACTAACCTCTCATTGCAGGGCGTGGCAGCAGGTGATCAGTGGCTCCAGGTGCGGCTCATTACCCAGCTCTCTGTGGCTGGGTATTTAAGCAGAGGAGGAACTGGAGACAGACGCCAGTTTGTTACAGCTTTTACTGTGGTAACATGTGGCCTGAATAAGTTAATGACTGAGTACAACTACTAGAATCTTGGTACTTACCTGATCCTTTCCTCCTCGTTCTCCTAGTCCCCGTCCTGGTCCTGAGCGCCTCCATTGCGCTGGCCGTCTGCCGCGCCGTCCGGAGGGCTCTTGGTTCCGTCGTGGTCTGGCACGACCGTCTCCTTGTCCCTGGTCCTGGTCTGTCTCTGTTCCCCTCTGGATCTCCCGCACCTGTCCTGGTCAAAGCACATCGCTGTCACCCCTACCTCATCTGGACTCCTGGAAACAAGCTCTCACCTCGGATTACCTGTACCATCATCACCCTCTGTTGGAAACACCACCACCACCGCTGGCTCCTCAGTCTCTCCTCCTCGCCCCGCCTGCCTTCCCGCACTGTAAGTTCTGTGAGCACAATCCCCACGCACCGCAACCTGTACCATCCTCATATGAACATCAACCCGTCACTAACCTGTCTCTCCTCCACAATCAGATCTCCTCCTTCGCCGATCCACTCCTGGATCTCCAGACCTGTCGCAATATCTCTGCTTTGTTGTGATTCCTTGCACTGTAAATATTAAACACTGTTATTCTGATCCCAAGACTCCTGTGTGTGTGTGTGTGTGTGTCTGAAGTTCTGGGTCTACATCAGAGTTCGCAACTAACCTCCAGGCATGACAGGATGAGGTATTTGACAGGTCACCGAGTATTTTACATCTCTGATATGAGATCATCTAAAAAGATAATGTTTGAACTGCTTTATGTACCATATACATATAAACTTTATATTTGAATATATTTAATCCAAAACCACCAACTATTGAGGTAGTACAGTGATCCCTCACTACTTCGAATTCACCACTTCGCGGATTTTTCTAAAATATTCATCCAAAAATAGTCTAAAATACCGCGCTTTTGGCTGTTCGTTTAACTCCCCACTCTTCCTCCGCGGTCGGTTGATGATCTAGCGCCTCTATCTGAAGATGAGGCGCTTCCTGTAGAGCTGTAAAGCTCTCATTAGTACCTTTATCAGTCAACCAACACAACGCTATGGTCAACACTGCACGCGGAAGCGCTTTGTCCACACTCCGTCGCACTGTGTGTGTGCGTTGTGTTAATTGTCATCTCTAGATACACAAATATGGTTGCATTTGGCATTCGTGGTATTTTATTTTGAAGAAATGCTTTTATTTTCAAAATTGACTGGATTGTCTCTGTGTTTTTTGGTGTATCCCTACTACGTGGATTTTCACCTATCGCGGAGGGGTCTGGAACCAATTAACCGCGATAAGTGAGGGATCACTGTACACATCCTTCTGGTTTACTAGTATATCTGCAGAAAGGAAAGATTCAATAAATTGGAAGAACATCTGTCATTAGAAAAAAAAATTTTAACAAATAAAACTGTTTGCAGCAGTAACTTGACAATTAAACCAAAAGATCAGATCAAAGAAGGTTTAAATACTTTCTATGAGTCATAGTGAAGGTGGTGGAAGGGAAGAACTACAGAAGTTCAAATAACTAAAAGACATCAACAGGAAAGGGATTAAAAACAGAGGCATCCACAATGATCTGACATTAAACACAGACTGTAAAGCTAAGAGTAATAAAAAGTTGATGAATATGAATAAATAAACTGAAACTAGGTGTGGTGAGAGCAGAAGACTTAAAAAAACAAACCAGGAAGCAGACTATAACAAGTTATAAGAACCATAATAATCTAAACAAAACAGCTAAAGACCCAAATGGACCCAAATGCTGCTCTGGATAAATAAATGATAAGAAAAAGAAAAAGTGTCATCAGCAAAACTGTTTAGATACATGAACCTGCTCACTAGATGGATAACTGAGGAGTTAGAAGAAAAAGATTTTAATGTTGACTGTACTTTCAGCTCTTTATAAAACAAGAATAATTCACAGATTTGCATCATTATCAGTTTGACGTGATTTTAAGGGGCTGTAATGTCTTAAATCTGATTTTCTAAACTGAATCCTAGTGAAATATTTTTAGAGTCACATAAATCTAATTAGAGTGTGTTTCAGGGGGAAACTGTAGTTTGTCAGGTTTTATATGTTTCAGATGTTTAAATAAATCCTGCTTTTATATACATTTGGGAAAATGTCATAAATTTCCATATAATCGTGTAGAACTGTAAAGATGTTCAGGTGAAGTGAACAGGTCGGATTTCTTTATAATAAACTTAAAAAGCAAATGTTTGACTCAGACTGAGTTTCTCTGCCCAGCGTGAACATGAAACCTCTGGTTTGTAGTAAAAACTGACGTATGTCTCTGTCTGGACTGAATTACTGCCTCAGTGTGGTAAACCTGCAATAAATGAAGTTGTGACACAAATATGCACCTAGAAAATGTTTTTCAACCCGTCGTCACGACCAGCTGAGACAGAAATATTCATCTGGTTTCAGTTAGCAACTGCTGCAAACAACGTCATCGTTTACAGTTTTATAACAGAAAGGGATTGAGAAAATATGTTTTATAAAAGCTCATTTCTAGAATCACAGGTTTTACTGATAATCTGATCGCAGGAGAACTCTGATGTTTCTCATCTGTTTTCTTCATCTAACAGCAGTTTTCTGTTGTTTCTCTGTGTGTGTGTATCTTCCTCTCTTTCCAGTATAAGCTGTGTGGTATTTCACCATGTAAGGCTGCAGAGCTGAAACACTAGCAGGACCCAAAAAAAAAAAAGAGGCAAAACTGTTTTTCTGCTTTTGTGTTTCAGCTGTAAATATAAAGGTTTTGCATTAACAAGGTCACAAGTAAGTGATAAAAGAAAAGCTTTTAGTTTAAAGGCTCCACATACGTTACACAAGGAGGTTTTTGTTCTTTTTATTCCGATATGGAGAGTTAGTTTTAGGATTCCTCTCTTCACACATTCACATCTGGAGGCCGTCCAGCTTCAGTCTGAATCACTGAGTTAGAAGCAGATTCCTCAAATGCACTTCAGACCTGGAAGAGATTTCTGCACCAGCTGAATTTATCTAACAACTTTATCTAATGAGTAAACTGCTGCAAACTGTCAACACAGCACAGCTGACTTGCCTCTGATGATTAAAAAGTATGATCTGATCTGTATTATTTAAAAAACACATCTAATGGCCGTTCTCTGTGTTTTTGGAGCCAATCAGCTGAAACTGGATCTAATGAAGAAGATAATCTCAGCATCTAATTCCTGTTTGAGAAATTTGTTGAAATTTAATATTCTGAGGGATTTTATAGGTTTCTGTAGAACGAGTCTGAATCCAAAGGAGAGTGTGAGAGTTTACATTTCACTGATCCAGCAGAGCTTTGCAGCTTCGCTTTCTTGTAAAATATTTTCCCTTCCAAACACTCCTGCTCTGCAGGATATCTAGAGACGAGATACTCGCTGAGACCTCCTGGACGACCCTGTTATGATGTAAAAATGGGTGGTCTCTCCGGGGTCTTGGTGAGGCCTTTAACAGCAGTGCAGTTCTACGTTGAGTGTGATGGGTTTACAATGTTTCTGAGCTACATAAAACCTCCCAGTGAGGTTCATCATCACAGCTTGTGGAGCGTTGCAGCACATTCATGACATGTGCAAACTGTACAGGTTCGGTCAGTTAGAATTTTAGCTACCGCACCAGCACGCCGTCAGCCCTGCACTCTCAGAAATAGAGGTACGAGACAAGGACATTTTTGTACCTATAGGTAAAATGTTTTAAAATGTTCCCTTAAAAGTACAATATTGGTCTTTAAAAGGTCAGAAATGCCCCTTAGAGTGTTCAAATTGATATAAAGTACAAATTTGTACCATTTCAACTGCACCTGCAACCCTGGTCAAGGCTGATTAATCTCCATTTTATTAAGTTTCATCCATCATTTTCAATATTATGTTTCAAAATGTTGGTTTAAGATTTCAAAACATGGTGTAATTTTACTTTTTTAGTGGAACAACTTTATAAGGTACAAAAAGGGACCTGGACTACGGGGTAAATGGTAAATGGTAAATGTCCTGTATTTGTATAGCGCTTTTCTAGTCCAGCTCAGTTAAAGAGCTTCAGACTACAAACTGTTTTTTAGAACATATTAGTGTTTAAACATCTGGAAGACCATTAAAGTGTTTCTCAGCTTGAATATGATGCTTAAAATAATCAGTGTGCTGCGTCAACATGCTACATGTCCGCTTTGTACCCTTCTTGTCACTGGGGGTACACCCCCAGTGACAAGAAGGGTACAAATTCCTGTTGCTGGGGGTGTACCCTGTAGTCCAGGTCCACTTTTGTACCTTATGAAGTTTTTTCCACTAAAACAAAAACATTATGCCACATTTTGAAGTCTTAAACCAACATTCTGAAACATAATATTGAAAATGATGGAAGAAACTTAATAATATTGAGATTAACCAGCCTTGACCAGGGTTGCAGGTGCAGTTGAAATGGTACAAATTTGTACTTTATATCAATTTGAACCCTCAGAGGGGCATTTCTGGCCTTTTAAAGACCAATATTGTACTTTTAAGGGAACATTTTAAAACATTTTACCTATAGGTACAAAAATGTTCTTGTCTCGTACCTCTATTTCTGAGAGTGTGTGCTAATAGACGGGGTGGTCATGTGATGTGACGAGAATCTACATACGTTCATACAAAAACAGGCGTTCTGTCAAAAACTTTAAAGACGGCTCTTGTCTACAACCTGAAACTCTCTTTTCAGATGAACATCTGTATATGACAGCTGCTGTCACGTACATGCAGCATTAAAACATGCTTTAAAAGACGTGAAGCTGGAAACCCAAATAAAAACTAAACTATTAGAGTTAACTTTCTAGACTGTTTTTCAAAAATGACAATTTTAAAGAATAAAATTTGTTTTCTCTTTTGTATTTTTTTTTTAATTTACTTTTACAGTTTTGCAGTAAAAACGTTAAATCAGTGACAGAAGAGGGAAAAACAAGAGCTTCGATTTGGAGGACAACAGAGTTAATAACATGATGTAACAAACTCTGCAGAATGAAACATTTAAACAGCTACTTTTTTATTCCCTAAACTTATAACAACCTCCAGCTCTTCAGAATCTGCTTAAACTCGGCTCAGTGGCAGATCTTGCACATAAAACTTGATCATCTCTTTGCCTGGTTTCTGAAATTCTCCTGATATTGTCTTTAATGTTAATTTACAAACGTTCTTGAAACTTGTGAAGCCTCTGTAAGACGGAGAACAGTCTGTTTACACAGATCTTCCATAAAAGGCAGCTGGGATGTTTCCTGGACCACATCATGGGGGTTATTTTTACTTTTCCAGACTTTTTTGAACCCCTGATCTTTATTTTTTCCAGCTCTGTAGAGGATCTTATTCAGGCCTTCAGCCAAACACAAGCACACCATGCTGATCACATATCGATCATATGAAGCTGAATCTAAATAAAAAAGATCTTTCAGAAGAGCAGACAGATGATAGATGCTTGTAGATAACAAGCAGCTTTGGGAAATAGTTTCGTCCTTGCTGCTTTAACTGCATCAATCTCCCAACGGCTCATTTTACAGGCTGTTTATTGGCGTCCTCATTGTGAAACTGTATATTTAGAAGTGCCATCAGCTGTTCAGAGGTACCATGCCTGGACTCAGTGTCTGTGGTGGGGGTGCAGGATGATGGAGACAATGGAATGGTCCAGTTGTGACGACTCTGATCCAGACTGAACGAGATCTGTGTGATACGTAAGTCCGGCCCAGCTGACACGATGTCAGTGATTAAACACAAAGTCACAATGAATCTAAACTTATTGCATAAAGGACACCCAGATGAGCAGGAACAGGAGTCAGTTTAGACTCTTGTTAATCTGAAGCTCTAGATGTTTTACCTTTCAAAGTAAAATACAATATGAGATTATCTGTTCTGCTCCTCATGGTCGTTTATATGCAGAACATATTAAGTTTTTAATGTTTAACTTTAGCTGTAAAGTTACAGGAAAACATTACAGCTCTTTATATCTTAATGTAACATGTAAACTTTTCAGAAAGAAAACATTTTACCTCTTTGGAACAGTTTTAGTTTGTATTTCTTTATTTTCCAGCTGTAAAATAAAATATTTTAATGTATTACGAGCTTTGGTTTGCAAAACTGGACAAATCTTCTTTCATGTCTTTAATTCATACTGAATTAGAAGTCATGCATATTGAAATATATAGTAACTAAAGGAACATAAAGGATGTGCCTCTTACAGCCTGGCTGAAGTGTTAGTGTTGTTTTGTGTTTAAAGGCTGGAAATCTGGTGTTTTTTAGCATTAAATGTCCAAATAACAAGTAGACAATAATAGAAAAATTATTATTTGAACATGTAGCAGCAAGATGATTATGTAAATCAATGAGTTAACATCAGAAAAAAAACTAACTTTTTCATCTACATGGAGGGGGCGGGACATGAGACTTCCAGGTTCTCAGCTCTAAATGTTAACAATCTAAACACATTAAAACAAGTTTTTCAGTTTGTCTTTATAGTATATTAGCATTAACAAGTTTTTGGACTCCAACATCTCCCAGTAAGCTGCTCTGGCAGATTTCTGCATGTATAATTCATCAGATACAAATTTGGTGCTGTGACTCTCCTAATACCTCAGCTGGGATGCCCTGCCTCTTCGTTCTCTCCTCCTCCTAATCCTGTTGTTTCTCTGTCTCAGAGCATTTTCAGCCTCACAGAAAGCTGCATATCTAACATTTCTGTCTCAAACTCCATCCAGCACTGCTCCCATCTGCAAGGTAAGATTCTGCATTCTCTACATCCGTCTTTTTAGGAAAAACAAATCCTACTGATGACCGATAGACCAGAAAAATGTTAGATCAGTTCTCTGATTGGGAATAAATTAAAAACTAGCATTTAGAGTTGCTGCATGGAAACAATAAGACATCATGTGATCTCTGGTGGTAAAATGAGATGTTTCTTGTTATATTTAAGAAGTCATTGTTCAGATGGAGTAAACACAGTTCTGAAGAGGCGCAGAGGGGAATGGAAACTGGTCTCAACCTCCCAGAGGGATAAACACTCACTTCTCTCATTCCCATCAAAAAGCACATGATGTTATATGAAGAGCCAAATCAGCTGAATCTAATCACTGGTTTTATAAAATGAGGCTACAGATGTCAGGAAACCACATCAGATTTCAGTTTCAACTCACTGTCATCAGATAAAGAAACATTTAATGTTGGAGGTGCTTGAAAACGTGTTTTGGTTGTACAGATCAGATTTTTTGGTGCTTCACAGGTTAAATGTGACCTTCTATATGTCCGCAGTGACGTCGAAAGGAGATTCATCATACAAAGAAATAAAAGATCAAATAGATGGTAAAAAACTGCAGCATCTTACTGAAATAAAATGGGTTCAAATAATAGATTCTAAAATTTAACTTTAACTGAGTTATTTGTTGTAAATAATCTTAAAATTGTCAGAAGACGACTTTGAAAGTCAAATATAAAACGACTGAATCAATAAAAACTGCTACAATGTCCTTAAAATGTGTTTTAGTGCTCTGAGTGTTTAATTATCAAACAATATCTTAAATTTAAAATGATAAAACAGATGTTTCAAACTGAACTGATCCACAAACGACAGCTGATGTCAGGTGTGTGTGTGTGTGTTACTGACCAGAATGCCCCAGATTGAATATTGGATCAACACCAACACCAACATGTGTCACTCTAACCCACATTTCACTTCCTCTCATCTGTCAATCAAACGTGGGTTTTAACTCAAGTCTCACTACGAAGACTTGAATATTTTTAGCATCTTTAATAATAAAAAAACAAGATAAAGAATTTCAGGAATGCACGTGAGTGTGTGGAGCTGTGTGTGTGTGTGTGTGTGTGGGTTTGTATTTCTGACCTCCTGAGGACCCGTTTCCTGACTTTTACTATCTTTCTGGGGTCCGAGGGTTCTTGTGGGGACCGAAGCCTGGTCCCCATGAGGGGGACTCCCCTTTTTAGGGTTAGGGGTTAGGTTTATAGGTATGGTGTGAATAGAGTTTTAGTTAGTCTTAGGGTTAGTTATAGATCAGTAATGGTTAAGGTTAGGAAAAGGGTTTGGGTTAGGTATAAATCTAGTTACTAAAATCAATGGAAGTCAATGGACGGTCCCCATAAGGATAACAAAACACACTTGTGTGTGTGTGTGTGTGTGTGTGTGTGTGTGTGTGTGTGTGTGTGGATGTGTGTGTTTGTGTGTGTGGATATGTGTGTGTGTGGATATGTGTGTGTGTGTGTGTGTGTGTGTGGGTTTGTATTTCTGACCTCCTGAGGACCCGTTTCCTGACTTTTACTATCTTTCTGGGGTCCGAGGGTTCTTGTGGGGACCGAAGCCTGGTCCCCATGAGGGGGACTCCCCTTTTTAGGGTTAGGGGTTAGGTTTATAGGTATGGTGTGAATAGAGTTTTAGTTAGTCTTAGGGTTAGTTATAGATCAGTAATGGTTAAGGTTAGGAAAAGGGTTTGGGTTAGGTATAAATCTAGTTACTAAAATCAATGGAAGTCAATGGACGGTCCCCATAAGGATAACAAAACACACTTGTGTGTGTGTGTGTGTGTGTGTGTGTGTGTGTGTGTGTGTGTGTGTGTGTCTGTGTGTGTGTGTGTGTGTCTGTGTGTCTGTGGGTGTGTGTGTGTGTGTGTGGGTTTGTATTTCTGACCTCCTGAGGACCCGTTTCCTGACTTTTACTATCTTTCTGGGGTCCGAGGGTTCTTGTGGGGACCGAAGCCTGGTCCCCATGAGGGGGACTCCCCTTTTTAGGGTTAGGGGTTAGGTTTATAGGTATGGTGTGAATAGAGTTTTAGTTAGTCTTAGGGTTAGTTATAGATCAGTAATGGTTAAGGTTAGGAAAAGGGTTTGGGTTAGGTATAAATCTAGTTACTAAAATCAATGGAAGTCAATGGACGGTCCCCATAAGGATAACAAAACACACTTGTGTGTGTGTGTGTGTGTGTGTGTGTGTGTGTGTGTGTGTGTCTGTGTGTGTGTGTGTCTGTGTGTGTGTGTGTGTGTGTGTGTGTCAGTGTGTGTGTGTGTGTGTGTGTGTGTGTGTGTGTGTGTGGGTTTGTATTTCTGACCTCCTGAGGACCCGTTTCCTGACTTTTACTATCTTTCTGGGGTCCGAGGGTTCTTGTGGGGACCGAAGCCTGGTCCCCATGAGGGGGACTCCCCTTTTTAGGGTTAGGGGTTAGGTTTATAGGTATGGTGTGAATAGAGTTTTAGTTAGTCTTAGGGTTAGTTATAGATCAGTAATGGTTAAGGTTAGGAAAAGGGTTTGGGTTAGGTATAAATCTAGTTACTAAAATCAATGGAAGTCAATGGACGGTCCCCATAAGGATAACAAAACACACTTGTGTGTGTGTGTGTGTGTGTGTGTGTGTGTGTGTGTGTGTGTGTGTGTGTGTGTGTGGTCTCATTCAGGGCTCAAGAGGACAACTGCTGTTGACACGTGCAGATAAAAGTCACACGTTTGGAATGACCGGCATCTTAAACTCTTCAGACAACTTTGGAAATATTTTCATGAAACTTTGTTGCAGGAAACACGTCTTGTATGTGTCACATCATAAACAGAGATTTTATGGATTGTTTCATATTCAGTGATTAATACAAAGCACAATGTTCGCTGCTTTTTAGCCCAAGTTGTAAGATATTTATGTGTTTTTAAAGGTTTTTCTTTATCATCCTGTGTTGTGGATGTGATCCTTAAGCATTTTGGATTTTAAAACTAATATTATTTTCTATTAATAATTAACATAACGACTTCGCAAACTTTGGAAAAACACATTTATCGTAAATCTCCCATTAATAACTCTCCAACTGATATTCTTTCCTTTTGTCGTGTTCTGCTTGTTCTCAGCCTCCGACTGGCTCGTGTTGTTTGGGTTGTTGAAGATTCACTCAGAAGATGAAAATTGAAGAGATTAAAGCTAAATGAGGAAATATATGCAAAATTCTAGTCAACAGAAATACAACATAAACTCTGATTTGAGTCCAAACCATTTTTTTAGTCAAAACACTTAAATAATAAATGTTCCAAGTAAAGAGGTTTGTCCAGGCCAGGATAAGGACCAGGACCAGGACCAGGATCAGGATCAGGATCAGGACCAGGATCAGGATCAGGATCAGGATCAGGATCAGGATCAGGACTGTTCAGAGCATGAATGCAGCGTATCACATCTTAGACCAAACTGACACTAAAGATTCAGCTACAGACAGTAACTCAAAGCTATCGTGTTGCACGTGACGGTAATTTCTGAGGTAATGCTTCAGGTGCTGCTTTTACTGCTTGTTAATAACATCTCAACCAATCAGTGTCGACTCTGATAGAACAGCTGCTCTGGTTTGATCCTCTGAAACGTGAGATGCTCAAAGAAGAAAATGATTTGCTGAAACTTTTTCTGAAGTAATCTCTCATTTTCCCTTAACAGCCACTAGATGGTGACAAAACAGCAGCACAAGACTGAATTAAAAATACTATTTACTTATAAAAGAGATTTTTATTAGTTGCTAATCTGTCAAGAAGAAATTTGAATTTGCAACTAAAAATAAAAAACATGGTTGACTGAAATTATCTCACTGAAAGAATTTGAAAGACGTTTTAACAGCTTCCTCTGTGAAAATGTTTTATATAAATGTGGTTACGGATTGTTAAATAACATGGTTTTAATTTCACAGATTTAGATTTTTGCAGACTTCCTCAAAATTTGATGAATTCAGAAAGAACAACAATTAATTTGAGACTCTTTTAAATCCAGTGAATGTTAGGGTTACACTGAGGAACCATATGGAACAAAATAAAACCAACTAAATCTTTTAGTTTACAAATTGTCATTTCAGAAAACCCTGCAAGGCAACGACCAATCAAACTTCTAGAAACGGAAGTGTTCAACTTGACAGATTTAAACCTCTGAAAACAGAAATATTACATGCCAAACCACATGACGAGAGGTTTGGTTGATTCTTACAGATTAGAAAACAAACCTAACGCTGGACTTCAGGGCTGAAGTTCCAGGTCTCTTAAAGAACATTTCAGTCTTTTGGAAGTTTGTTTTCTAACTAGTTACACATGCAATACATCTGGAACAGTTTGGAGAAATAGATATGAATCATCACAAAATCAAACTTAAAAATAGCTGAAATGTCCCTTTAAGGCATCTTTCAGATTAAAGGCCCTTCTCATAAGTTTCTGTGGGTAAAGGTGTTAACGTGTCAGGGGATTACAGGCGACGCAGGAAGATTAAGTCTGTAAGGACAAAAGAAAAGAGAAATCATAAAAATAGATGTGCTGAAAAGTGGGTAGAAGAAAATATGGCAGCTGTGATCTTTGTTGATCTAAGAAACCAAGACAGCTAATGATTCGACCTTCCTTCAGTATCATCCTCTGGAAAACCTCCAAAGGACACAAAGCTGCACCATAAAAAACAGCTTTTTATGTTCTTAAAGAGTTCACGGCAGTTCAGATGGACTATATGACTTCCACTGTTAGCATGAACAGCTAATGCAGAAGCATCCAGTATATAGTTCTATAATGCTTTAATACACGTTACCAGCTGAACACATGACGCCATCGGTCATTTGGACCTTCTGAATGTCAGCTCTGCAACAATGGATTGACACATTGTGATCTTGACATTTTGTATTGCTGCTGCTCGAGCCAGAGTCCAGCTTAACACATCATCAGACCTCAGCTGGCGCCTCTTAGCAGCTCTGTTATCGTCACAGCATGTGTCGAGATACAGAAAGGTCACATATCTCAACCTGGAGACATGAAGTCCAAGGAGGGTGTGTGCTTGTCACTGGAAACATGAAGGCACTTTAACAGTTTACTGTCTTCTGTTTCCCCTTGTGAATCTAGAGGGAAGACGAGGCGACACCAGAGAGAACAGACATCTTCCTGTTGTTCAGCTCTTCATCCAGATCATCAAAATATAACCTCCTGCCCTGATGGAGCGCGTCCAGCACATGACCAAGTCGGCCATCCGCCGAGCATCTCAGATCGAGGTGAACCCACAAGCCAAGAGGAACCTGCAGGAGCTGTTTGTCAACTTCACCCTCATCCTCATCTGTCTGCTTCTCATTTACATCATCGTCCTGCTGAGCAGCTGAGAGCAGCGAACGTCTACAGACGAACCCTCACTGATGTGCTGTGTGTATGTATGTATGTACATCTGCTGTGGAAAAGCTGTCCTGAACATCGTGTGTTATAATGAATTATTCATGTTTTTTAAACTTCTGTTTCTGATGAGCCCAGCTGCTTCTTTGATCCACTACATCACAACCAAAACTCCAAACATTATAAATGATTTTTTTTTTCAAACTACAACGACGCTACAATAATTATTCAAACTTGTAATTTATTAACAGAAAAAAGACAAGAAAGAAGTAGATTATGTGGGAGTAAATGTCAGCTGGAAGGATCTGATTCATGTTCTAAAATACAGCCTTTCTGCTTTTTTGTAACTCTTGACAGCAGAAAATGAACTTCCTCAGTTTTACTTGAGAAATCATGATTAAGTTTCCAGTTTATATCAAGTCTAATCAAGAAATGGGAAAAAAAGCCAAAAACAAAATGAAAACTTTTTTAAACACCTACTGCTTTGAAATTAAAACAACACAAGGGTTCTGATTAAAATAAATACATTTCCATTTAGTGAGAAACGTGTCTCCGGTGCCACCTAGTGGACAAACAGTAAAACACTAAGGTGGAATAAATAAACTGTTAGATTTCACGCCCTACTTTTGTGTAAAAACACGTAACCTTTCTTCTGTTTCATACACTTTATTTAAATAAACCTATTTCTAGATAAATATGCAGTAACAATCTAAATCTAATGCTTGTAAATTATTGAGTGTTACATATCTGAATATTCAGCTCGACGAAGAGGGTTTTAAACAATTTGCAGGGTTTGAATTTTACATGGAAAGTGTTCAAAGTATTTCACGTCACAGAATATTTATGTACTAGTCTAGTAAATAACACCCTGTTAAGTTTCCATGCACTGCAGCACAGATACATGTGAAATGATAAATCCAGTTATTGTTTTAAAATGAGGCTTTTTAATAACTTGCTGCTTTTTAACACTGTTAGTTTTTGTGTCTGTAAAGTTTAACAGTGGACATGACTCGATATTAAATTACTGAAATAAATGTTTTCTTTTCTTCTCTACGTGTATATTTGGAAGATTTTACCACCTGATTTTCAAACTTTCAAAAATCCAATAAACTCAATGTAAATATATTTACAATGTTTCTACTCGTTATTTTCATTCACATTTTGATTTTAATTTATTTTTAAACAATAGCATATTACAAATTTTAAAATGCAATCCAATTTTTATCCTTGTCTCTTGAGTCTGGACTATATTATGAAAAAAATCTAAAATAATAAATAATGCAATAAATGTAAATGTAGTCAATGAATAAATGAATATCTTTATTAAATAAACATTTTAAGGTTTTAAAAAGTAAATTTTCTAATTTAAATGTTTCGTTTCATGCTCATATTTTTACATGTGCTTTACTTGTGTGTTGTACTTGTTAATTAAAGACATTTTTATTCATTTACTTATTGGCAAAACAAAATTAATCTGCATAATTTCCAGCTATAGACTATTATTGTATGTCTGAGCAGGTGATCAGCAGCACAGGAGCACCACAGGGGACTGTACTCTCACCCTTCCTTTTCACTCTGTACACCTCAGACTTTCAGTACAGGTCAGAGTCCTGTCATCTGCAGAAATACTCTGATGACTCTGCAGTAGTTGGTTGGATCAGAGATGGACAAGAAACAGAGTCCAGAGAAGTGGTGGACCGCTTTGTGTCCTGGTGTGGAAACAATCATCTCATCTTGAATGTGAACAAGACAAAGAAGACGATTGTGGATTTTAAGAAGAGCAGCAATATGCCAACACCCATTTCCATCATGGGAGAAGAAGTGGAGGTGGTGGAGGAGTATAAATACCTGGAGTTCACCTGGACAACAGACTGAACTGGAGACACAACTGTGATGCTGTTTTTAAGAAGAGACAGAGCAGACTGGACGTCCTCAGGAAGGTTAGATCCTTCAACGATTGTAAGAAGATGTTGAAAAACTTAAAACTGATCTGGATCCTCTTGAGCTGATTGTCCAGAGGATGAAGAACATCATGGAGAACCCTCATCATCCTCTTCACAACATAGAGTGTCTTCAGTTAAAGGCTTCTTTAGATCTACTGCAAGACGCTACAGGAGACGCTTCCTGTCCACAGCTAGAACATCTATAAGGGTTCTCTGGGTTACTATAACTAATATCCATTTGATGATGGATAAAGTCTGACTGAATTGAAAGAGCTCGGTCACCTGGGAGGAGCTCAGAGTAAAACCGCTGCACCTCCACATCAAGAGGAGCTAGCTGAGGTGGTGCAAGCATCTGTTTCAGACATCTCCTAGTCGCCTCCCTGAGGTGTTCCAGGCATGTCCCACTGGGAGGAGATCTGTGACCTATAGGACACACACTGGAGGGACTATGTCTCTCAGCTGGCCTGGGAACACCTCAGGGTCCCGTTATAGAGCTGGAGGTGTAGATGGACAGGGAAGTCCGGGTGTCCTGCTCAGATGGATGAATTGAAACACAGGAGCAGGTTTTTTCCTCACAATCAGATATTTATTGTTTCATGACATACAACAGAAATGATATAAATATAAAATTTGATCTAATTGTTGAGTGTTTCACTTGAAAAAGAGCAAGGCAGACGTTACTGAATGATGACTCATGAGATCACTTTTGTCCAGTTTAACTAAACACTGCAACACCTTAGTTGCATGCTTTTATTTTGTAGTGATGCAAAACTCTAAAGTGAAAAAAGAACAAACAGAATGAACTGTGTGAGAAAAAAAAATCATGAATTTTTGTGTAAAACAAAAGTTTTACAGCTCATCACAGTTCTCAGGTTTTCTAATAATTTAAAACTAAAAAAATCTAGTTTATTTCTTTCATTTTCAGCTGATGTTAACAGAAATGTTCTCTGAATTAAAAACTCCTTCAAGAGTAAAATGGAAGTTTGATAAACTACAGTTTTAAGAAAAAATGTGCTCAGATAAATTACACTGAAGATAAAAGTTTTATATCGCTGCTCCCAAAGGAGAATCAATAGATAAATTATATATTGTTTATCTGGTAGTTAAAAACACAAACATCATTATCAATAAATCTGTCAAGTTTAAAAGCATTTTTAAACCATAATAAAATTCAAAATGATAGAAAACTGAATAATTTGGGTAAGTAAAAACACTGGAAAGACACATTATGATCACCGTGATTATTGTTGTTTGAATCTTCAGCAGCAAAATAAATAAAAATCAAGTGAAATTTGGTGCAAATGTGAGAAAAAGTTTCAATAAGAAAGAAATAAGACACTAATAGCTCTGTGTTGTCGAATGCTAAAATGTCCCGACTTTATATTGTTGTTAAATAAATCTAAATTTCACAGTGTGCATGGAGGAATGAAGCAGCCACAGTTCCATAAAGAACATCATCTCCTTCTTCATTTTTACATTTAAACCATTTAAGACATTCAGAACATTTTCAGCTTCAGTGTCACGAAGCTGCATCCGTGTTACACTTGGTTCATCCTCACAGTGAATGTAAATATTAAAATCAGTCTAGTTTAATATTTACATTTCAGGAAGTGTTTAAATCTTCACTGAATCACGACAAGTTAAATCAAAACAAGCAGAATCTTTTTTAAATCTTAAAAACATTTCACTTCCAATCTGAAGAGAATTCTCTCAGTTAATTTTCTCATCTGAATAATATTTGGATTTTAGAAAGTAACTGAGACTCTACAGCTGTGTGAATGATACCGTATATTATAACATAGTCGTTTGTTGTAATGTGACCTGTTTTCATCAAAAACAAAAAGGCTGAATAAACACAAAGCTGCACTTTCAGAATAAAGTTTCCATTCATGATGTGAACGGGAGTTAAATGAGACGGTATGATGTCATTTCAGCCTGTTCAGTTTGAAGCTGCATCATCCGGTTTTAGAGCCAAAAGACTTTAAGGTTATTAAATCAGGTTTAAAAGTCACAGAGAAAAGTTCTGACAGAAGTTCAGTACATCATCACAGGAGGCAACATGCCAATTTTATCACTACTATAATTATATTTCAGTCATACAATAAAATGTATGTTGTTCTTTTAGTATTATTATCTAATAAATATTTTGGACTATTTTTCAATGTGTCATTTAAATGCTAAAGGAGTTTCTAATAAATGAGTTTTTAGTTGTTTTCACAGTAAAAACATCTCCCATTTCAGAGATTTAACAAAAGAGGTAAAACTGTGTCACTGTTCCTTTAAGACTAATTTCAAAATAAAATCTTGAGTATAAAAAAACTGGCATAATAAATCAAAATCCCTACAAAGTATTTTATATTCTTTGAGACTGTATCAGAAATGGACAGATGAGTCATTGTGTGAAACAGCGAAAGTCCAAACACTTCCTGATCGACTGAATTCTCGGCTGTCGGGAAGACGAACGTTCACCATGCTGAACGGAAACGTCTGCGTGCCAGAAATGTCCGATTTGTCAAAGTGAGAATGACCATGCAGTTTGAAAACTGTACAAATGTCTGAACTGAATCCAGCACGAGAACTATGTAAACTTTCAGGTTATAAAAAAAAACTGTCTAAGAATAAATAGATGTGAGAGTTTCAAGTGAGTGACAGCGTTTCTGTTTTTACATGCTCTGAGGTCTGAACCACAGACAGAGACGTGCAGCGGGAAAGTTCAGATCCAAACAAAAACTCCCAGCTTGTAGTAAAATTTAGACGCTCCTTGGCATTTAAAAGAATAAGCTGGGAGTCGATCCACTGACAGAACTCTTCCTCGTTACGGCTCTGCTCTGGCGGCTTCGCTAACAGACCACAGAAAAAACAGGAGCTTTTACATTATAAATACTGGTATAATAAAAATACGAGGAGGGGCTGGATTCAGTTTACCTGCAGGTTTCTCCTCCTGACACTGCTGAAACATGAATCAAACACCTCTCGGTTACTTTTGACGTTTGAAAAATGATTTTTGAACACAGACTCTATGTACACAGTCAAAGCAGAGGGACAGAAAGCTAAAATTTCACTTGTTTTGGATCTTGTGCTGGTGTTGTAATTATAACACTGTACTTTAGTTTGTCTGCAGAATCCAGAACTAAACCAACCACAGGAAATATCATTTTCCCACTAGATTCATGTTTAAATAAAATGATATAGAAATGAACCCAAATCCTGACAGATTAAAGATGATTAAAACGGCAGTAATCACTTCCCTACAGTCAGATCTTAGATAATAAATCCATCCCAGAATGATCTGAAAACACTAAGTAACTTCATGCAAAACTGCAGTTTGAAAACATTTGCATGAGCAAAAGACTTTTGCGTTGACTAAAATACGAAATTTACTTTTTAAACAAACAAAAAAAGCAAATGAAAGAAGTTGAAAATGAAAAGTGAAAATGTGTGAAGTAAGATTTATGTTTATTTTTATTTATTTTAAGCCCTTATAAACATACAGAGTACACTGATGCTGAACGAGCGACGAGATGCTCGTAAACGCAAAGCCGGATGTAACGCAGCTCTTCTCTGCTGAGCCAATCAGAGCCCAGGATACGTAATCTTCTATCATTCACTATCCCATGTGTAAAATCAACTGACAAACCAACTGAGGAAGAATGTACAGAAATAAAAAGACTTGTCTGTGATGTTTATTTATAAAGGGTTTCATATAAACTCTAATGAAGTGAAGCTGTGATAAACTGAAGGATGACTGTGTTACTGAGTGACGAGTCAGCTGCAGTTTTCTGATGAGTTTTGTGTTTATGTCTAATTTAGAAAACACAAGCAGTCATTTTTAAAGTTTTAGCAGTTCAGGGATCTGGGACATCGTGTTAGTCGTACCACAGAGGGACGTAAACCCTCCTGTAAGAGATGAAGATTAAATAAAAATGGGTGACAAGTCAAGATGTTATTTCTTGTTTGCAGGTAAAAAAAAAATCCAATAAGTCGCTGAAGTTAATGGTTTTTGTTTGACACGTGTCTTGATTTGTGCTCATGCAAATGTTCATTGAGGCAGACTTGCAGACGAGTTTGGATTTAACTCTCTTTCACCTTCTATTTCACAACGACTCAACGATAAAGTCTCACTCCTCTTTACTCTCTGCGTGTCTGGAAGCACTAAAATCTGCTATGATTCGAACTGAATGTCTGATATTATCTCCAACCATCAAATCCTGCAGTTTGATCTTATGTCAAACTTTAGCTCCCTGTCCCATTAGCTCCTGTTTTTGACAGAAGTGGGTTTTTTTTTTGCCAGTCAGAAAGTGAAGTACTGAGATAACAGCTCTTCTTCCTCTTTTGTAATATATTCTTTGCTTTTGCTTTCTGCCTCCGTCCCTCTGGAGTCGGATGGCGTCCCAGCGTTGGCTTCAGGAAGGCTGAGGGAAGGAAGGAAAGAGATCTCTTAAAAGGAAGAGGAGGAAAAGACAGAAACACTCAGGGTCGGGGAGCCTAACAGAACAGAAAACCACAGTGATTGCCTAATGGTAGGCTAAACTGGTGCCAGGGTGTAATGATGGGGATTGGATGAGGGCTTGAGATGGATAAAAAAGGACAGAAAGAAAAGCAGAAATCAATGTTTCTGAACAGAACTCCTAGGTTCAGCTGCAGTTTGTGGCCTCCAGCGATAGAACCACCAGTGATTACTCCTCCTCCTGTTTGCTTTGTGTTCTCAGTCTCTCTCTGAGAATACAAAGACTGCAACTCTTTATTTCTTTCTTTAGAGTTTTGTTTTTGCTCGTCTGCAGTGCAGTTTTCTCCCTTTGAGACTGGTTCGTACATGCAAACTGAGAGCAGATGAGGAGACGGTGAGGATGTGCAGTAAATGAAAGGAGACTGTCTGTGTTTGTGAAATGGAGAGAAAATGAAAATGTGATGTTCAGGCACAATGGATCAAAAAGGATTATATATTCATTATTTTTGTGTGCTGACCCTGATCTAATGGAGTGAGGCAGGAAAGACTGCAGCACCGTGTGAAATGAACAGATCAGCGTCGGGTTTTATGATGGCTTTAGGGCTAAATTAAAATTCCAATTTAAATATTGCGTGGCTTGTTTTTAAGTTTTGTCTCACATTTCATAAGAGTTGGATCAGAAATGAAACAAAAACCTCAATTACAGACACAACTTCTAATTTTACTGTGTGAAATTCGTGCTGACTAATGCTTTATGTAACAGACAGTTAACTTTTCATCAGATTATCCAACTTTTTTCTTCTAATCTGTAGCATGCGGATCCAAAAGTAAAAGGCTGAAGAAAGGGTTGGGGGAGGAGATACAGACACGGGGCTGCAAGCGTCACAGTATCTGCGCCCAGATGTTATGAAATTAAAGTGAACTGTGACAGCAGGCGCAGAATCTCATCATTTCTCACCTCCTACAGCTCTGTAGGCCCTGATGCTGCACAAGAGGATCCTGAGGAGCATGAGGAAGAGGAGCAAGGCTCGGCATGGGATGAAGATGATGATGTGAGGGAAGAGGAGGAGAAGGAGGAAGTGGGCTGAACAGTGGCAGGGTTTTCTTAAGTCGGGGGAGGGACCTCTGGAGGGGGGAGTGAGGAGGCACAAAGCGGCCTCCCGGTCCTACCTCCTCCACCTCCCGGCCCTTCTGTTGCTGGCCTTCGTGGCTCATGGTGGGAGGGCTGACGAATCGGAGAGCAGAGAGGCTAGGGAAGCTGGGGAGGCGCTGATCTGATTGGCTGCCTGTTTTTGACTACAAACAAACATAGAAAGGTGAAAAATGAGAGTGTGTTGTTGTTTCCAGCTAATCTGGATCAAATTACACCGACGAATTAGCAGACTGCCTCACAGATTAAACAAACGAGGTCTAAATGGAACCTCCAGCCACAGGTGTGCTGCTTAATACTGATGGATAAACCTTATCCACATGTGGGTGAAGTGAACTTCTTGATGTTTTATTTTGTAGGAATGCGTTGACAGCACCAAGGCTGAATGAGATTTACCTGACAGGCTGTTTTTCTTCTTCTACTAATGCATCAAAGAATCTAAGAGCTCTGATTCCTCGAGGTTCTGTCAGACTTATTTAATTTTCTCAGGATTTTAATTTGAATGAGTTTTTTATAGTTGTTAAACATCTTATTCCTTATAGTGTGAGCTCTAAGCCAGATTATTTCTATTGTATTTTCACACAACAAACAAGAGAAATGGTGGTTTGATTCATAAGATTTTTCTTCACAAAAAGAAGAAAAAAAATAATTAATTATCGTGTTAAGTCTGCGTGACACAGACTTTTCTGCTAATAATAAATGATTCTAACAACAGCCAAGATTTAAAAGATCATTCAAGAAGGGAAATGTTTTGGTGGAGCTCAATATCAGATCTTTAATCCAGACCTTCAAACTAAAGACAAAAAAACGACATTTTTGTCAAAATGCTACTGATATTACAGTTTCTCCATCCTCAGTCCTCCAATATGAAACAATTTGACCTTTTCTTCCACTTTTATTGTGAAAATTCAGAGTAATGTAACATTTTACACTAAAAGTGTGCTTTTATGTTTATCTTAATGCAACATTTTAAGGTAAAACTCTGACTTTTATGAAACTCTGATGCACGTTTGATCATATCTACATTTAATTTGAAAGATACCTCTGAACTGCTGCTAATATTGCATGTTTAACCTTTTTAAACCTTCTACAGTCACGTGGTTGTACAAAAATCTGTTGAAAGACAAAATGTATATTACGTTAATTGCAAATTATGTTCATGCACAAGTGAGGTAAGTGCTGCCTGCCTCTGCAGCTCTCTTATGTCAACAAGTTGCCAAAAGCAGGAATCTATTAAAGCTGAGAGGTGTAATTGAGAAATGTTTTTTTTTTAAAACCACCAGCCCACAGTGTGCAACACAGAGATGAGGAGGAGAGTAAATGAGAGGGTGATGAGCTGATGTTGTGACTTGAAACAGAGCAGATATTGTTTTTGACTGACATTAGCTGTGACAGCTGTGTGCATACACAGAAAAGGATGCTGAGCGTCTCTGTAAGCAGACGCGTGTGCAGCTTTCACTCAGGCAGGATGAGATCATGTTGTGCTTCACAGATTCAAACAACCACATGCAGGATCAGAGGAAAACCAAAACCAAAGCAGAATCTCTCTCTCCAGGCAGTTTATGGTAAAGTGATGCTGGAGGAGAGCCGTGACGTTCCCGTCTTCTCCAGATCAATTTTAATAATAAAAAAAGGACATAAAATCAATGACGATAAATTATTGGATGAGTTTTTCTGATTCAGTACTGATCAGATATTCACAGTGAACGCCTTCGTTTGATGTAATAGAGTTTCTGCACATTTTTATCTCTGATGTCGTTCCAACTGAATATATTTGCATTTTAGGGTGAAACTCAGCTGTTCGGGTAAAAAAAAAAAAAAAAAATCTTTATTTTACATTTTTAACTGAAAGCATTCAATAAAGTGCTCGAGCAGCCAAACACAGATGTAAAACTGTTCATCTGATTTCATGTCTGTTGTCCCCAAAGCAAATCAAGTGCATGAAGCAACGACACAGTGAAGATATTGGGAATATTATGATGGATATTAAAGTGCGACTTGCAGATTATTTACAGTTCATTTAAAAAGATAATTGTTGATATAATAATGTGCATGTCTGGGTTGCATAAATAGTAGTTTTAAAGCCAGGGTTTATTATTTACAGGCTATTTAAAGAGACATGACATAATAAAGTGAGGCCCGTTCCCACGACTACAGATATATATTTTTTGCACCTTTTTAACAACTGTTTTTGGTGCATCTGTGTGGACAGAAGATACAGATTTCAGGAACAATGATAAAGCATCTTATATTACACGTCGAGTGTTACTTTACTCCCCGAAAGCAAAACAACAATAATAACAGCTGGTTTCTCTGTCTCACTTTTTGTAGCCATTAAACTGTAATTATGAAAACATTTAAAGACTGAGAAGAAAAACATTTTAGCAAAGTTGTAAATGTTCTATCTTTGCGTTTATGTTGTCAATGTTTTTTTGCCACCCAGCTGTGCATTTTTGTTCCATAAACAGGGACAATAAAAACAGTCTTAAAAATAAGATGATGTTTTATATTATCACACTGAGAGTAGAGGACAGCAGGAAGAGACACCAACACGCTTCCACCGGCTGCAGCCTTCCAGGACTGAGACCATTAAGCTGATCAGAGATGGAAACGATGCATTTTTAATTTTTGACTCTTTTCATTTCAAATAATCTTCCATCGTCTTTCTGTTTGATCTGATCCACTCGTATCTGGCCACGTAAAACGAGGCGCTGTGTGTGAAGGACAGCCAGCTGCTCTCTGAGCATTAAGTTCTGTTTGTTTTCATCGTATTGTTGCCAGACAGTTATCTCATCTTTAGCCTTTGTCATCCCACCAGCTGGATCTTCTCATGCTACACATTCATTTATCTCTGACTGGACAGTATTTTTCTTTCTCCTCATCCTTATTGGATCTGGCACACATCAAGCTGATAAATAAAAGCCTGCACTCAGTAATGTGTCAGTGCAGCTGATTTAAGATGATTATTCTTGTTTCTATTCTCTGGATTTGAAGCTGCTAACCTGTAAGTTGCACTTTAAGACAAAAGAAAATAAAAAATAAAAATGTGATACTGTGTCATTTCACAGTTTTGAGGGGACAAAGAGGATTTTTTTATAAATTTCTCTGATGTTTTGGTGTTTCAGGATTAAATGATTTCCCAGAAATCCATGCTACACTCACTGAGGATGAGGAGGTCACTCACTTTGATTAGAGGGTTGATGACACCGACGTTGGCACTGGAATTAAAGACCTTGCTGAAGCCCGTCTCTCTGTTGACCAACTCCAGCTGGTAGAACTTCTTGTCATCCTAAAACACAACATGTGATGACTCATCCTCATCGAAACTCCTCTGTCATTTATCCTTGTTGTTAAAGTACTTCATCAGGTTGGACACTCAGGCTCTTAACCTTAAGCTGAAGACAAGATTCAGTTTATTTTTTATCATTTTAGACTGAAATCTTTAAAGTGTTTCTCTGATACTAAAGGGGACATCTATTAAACCCTGCAGATCCAGATGATGAAACCTGCTTGTTGGAGTGAAATCAGACAGATTTTTTCATGACTGAATTTTGAAACTGACCTGAACATTAGACAGCGAGACGTTAAACTAAGCTGAAAATCTGTGCTAAAATCCATTTTTTCTTTAATCCACTCGACTCACCACCAGCTTTTTGACCAGAGCTTCTCTTTCAGTGACCATCTCTCTGAGTTCTGCTATAATGTGCAGGTCTTCTGGTCGGCTCTCCCTGTTCCTTAACTTCTCCTCCGTACCCTCCAACCTGGACGCAGGAGATAAAAAGAACAAAAAACATAAACAAACTGCAGGTTCAAAATGTAAAAAAAGTCCACTGCCTTGTTGAGAAGTCCTTTTTTTTGAACAGACAGAACCCAGTGGCATCACAAAAAGAGACTTAATAACATCAATGTGAGTCTTACAGGATTTGTAGAGCAGAAATCTTGTCTTTGAGGACCTCCTGGGCCTTGTTGAAGTCAGCCAGCATGATCTGTGTCTCTCTGTGGTGGACGATTTTTAACTCATCCAGGTCTCGCTCATGTCTCTTTAACAGATCTTGTTCATGAGCTCTGCAGCATTAGAATAACAGATAAACTGTGATGGATGTGCATTTATCACATCTATACTTTATACACCTTCATGTGCCATTTAGTCATTTCATTTAGCTGATTTCCTGTTGGGGACCCATTTTATTCACTGTGAACTGCATTTAGCTTGAACATAGAGCTTACAGCACGTGTCTAAATACTTAGGACAATGGTTTCCATAGTTACAAAGTCAAAGGCAGGGTAATAATTTGTCTGTCTCTAATTTAAATTAAAAAACAGCAAGAATTTTGAGCTTGTGTGGCACAGCAGAACGTTGCAGGGCCAGAATCCCTGAAGACAAGTTAATAACAGACTGCTGAGACATGTTTGATCCCTGGATGACAATTAGTATCCCAAAACTCTAAAATAACCTTTAAAATAAAGCAGTAAGTAACATCTATCAGCCTGGACAGGTCATCAGTCCACCTACTGAAACACTCCTCTCTATTAGCAATGTGGACTGTTAACTACAAAATGTAGTTTTCTTGCAACAGAATACAGTTCAGATGGAGTCATTGTGATTTGATGAGTTACTTTAAAAAAAAAAGAATTTATTTGTGCCTTTACTTTGATATTTTCCAGTGTAAAATTGTAACTAGGATCTGTTCTGTGCCGTCATTTGTGGCTATTTATGAAGATTGTCATCAGACTCGAGTCACAGCTCATCATTTGGATTATGAGGAGAAATGTGAACCAGAATAAATCAAATCTAACCAGAAATCATAAAGCATGACTGTGTAACATCATGCTGTGATGCTTTTAACAGTGTAACATTTCAAACTTGTTAGAGACATGAAAGATTAATTACTTGGTCATTGTTTTATTGATCTTTCTTTGTCAGATCTTTATGTTGCTACGCCTCATTAGGACTTCCAGTTTCAAGTTATAAATACTTCCCTGAATCCCGAGTCTAATTATCAGCGGTTCGGAGAGTTACTCCCTGATGACATGAGAGTAATCTACAAACTAGACCCAATTCTGCTGAGTCAGGATTTACCACTGTTCTATCAAACTAATTAACCAAAGCATTTCACGTGGGATGTAATGATCATATCTAACTGCAGGTATCGGAGCGCAGCCCCTCATGGTCAGATCGATGCGTCTGTGTTCGTACCTGATCTGATGGTTGGCTTCACTTCGAACTCGCAGCACCTCTTTGCCCTTCAGTTCTAGTTCTCGAGTCAGAGTGTCGATAGTCTCATTAAGGGAGTGGATCTCGTGGTCCAGATCAGTGATGCGGTTGCTACGGGAACACAACTCTGCTTGAAGGTCAGATATTCGTATGAGGAGTTCTTGTTCCTTAAAAATGTACAGAGAGTATTTGAATTAATGGAAACAATGAAATAACAGAATGACCAGACGGAGTCGCCACGGTTACCTGCTGGCGGCTGTGCTCCATCGCTTTCTCCAGCTCCCTTTTGGCTGAATTGTTTTCTTTAAGGTGGATCTGCTTTATATGCTCGATGGCTGTAGCGTGGAGGTGGTTCAGTTCTGCTCTAAGAGATGCTGCCAGACCAACAAGATGGCGAGAGGGTTAGGTATTTACCCTGCAGAAACTTATGAGGTACAATTCATACAGATGAAACCACTGTGTTATGATCAGAAATAAAAGAAACGTAAAAGAAGTCACATGAAAAGAGATGTGCAGAGAAACTAATGGATGATTCCCACTTGACAGGCAAGTGACTTATATAATTTACCAAGCTTTGCTTTCCCCTCATCCTCCAGCTCAAATCTCAGTGTCTGCAGCTCCTGATCCGACTGCTGCCGGAGGATTTCTAACGTCCTCCTGTGGGCCTCCTTCAGAGCGTGGACCTCCTCCCTCTGCTCCTGCTTCAGACGCTCCTCCAGGGCCTGGTAGAGGGCGGCGAAGGGTGCAGATTAAAGAAGGAAGGAAGGAAATACATTAAACTAAATGGGATGTCATAGCTGAAGCTTTCAATCCCTGTTTTTCACTAAAATACACTTTAAATTTGACTGGAAGTTGGTAGAAAAAGATGAACGTCATTATAGTGTGTAAATTAGATCAGCTCACGATAAAGGAGATGGTTTCCATTTCCACTGAAAAAGCTGCAACAGCACAGTTAAATTAGCTCATCTATGCTAATTATTTGTATTAACTTGTCTTAGAATGGATTTTTTTATAGTTCCCAATAACTTTAGACCCATTTGTCAATGTAACATCCATAAAAGGGCCTCGAGTTTACCATGATTGCTTCAAGGATGAGCTAAAACAACAAAAGACATCGAATGTGTCCCCTCATACAGTTTGTTAGTCATTTTGCTCAGTAGGACAATAACAATCATCATCATTCTGTCTGAAATGGGATTATATGACAGTTTGTGTGAGAAACTCTAATAAACTCTAATCATCTGGACTCGTTTTCATTGTGAAATGAAAAAGGGGGAATGGATGAAGTTAAAACTGAAGAACTGAATACTCAGCATGTTTGATGTAACAGATGTGCAACTGAAATGAACAATCAACAAATTACACTTCTTTATTCAAACTGTGGTTGTTTATGTCTGAAATATAGTAGCTTAAACTTCTCTCCATACAGTAATTAGGTCGGTGTGCAAAAATCAGAAATAAAACTCTCAGTGCTGATTATTATTGTCTCTTCAGCTGAAAGAGACTCTAATTTCCTCTCAGAATGAAACAACTTCAGGGTGAAGTTACGAATCAAGTTGTGTGTCAGATTTTTTTTTTTACATTTAATTAAGATATCCTGATTAATGACAGCAGCTGTACACTTCTCCACCAAATGGCCCATTTTAACAGGACTATAAAGGGGAAATGCTGAAGCCAGAGAGTCTCATTCTGAACTAATTCAGTCTGACATTAAGTCAGAATAATTTCAGCTCAGCCGTTCATGTAACATTTTACTCATAGCAAACTCTTTGCACGTTTTTTCTTGTCTTTATATTTTCATGTGCTGTAAACATTCCTGAGCTCCCAGTTTTCTTTAATTCTCTTCAGTTTGTCCTCAGAAAAACATAAACATGTTTTTTTAATATATCTGAATGGAAAGAGACCAGAATGATAAGCGTACAGATGTGTGTGTGTGTGTGTGTGTCGTACTCTTATCTGATGCTGTCGGGCCTCCTCCATGGTGCTGAGGGCGCAGCAGTGCGCCTCCTGTAATCGATGCTCCCTCCTCTGATGTTCTCTCTGCATCTCTGTAAAAACACGAACACCATATGTGAAAAACAACCAAAACAGACGTGTTTCTATTCCCTGTGACAAGACAGACAAAAAACACAATCTGTTCCAGTCACGCAGAACGAACTCAGCTCAACACAACGTGTTTCAGCACGAGATTTTTTATTTTGCAGTTTATGAAAAACAATCTGTATTTTTAGAGTCTGTGATGATTTTAAATGAAAAGGAAAAGAAAGATGGAGCCTGGCTCACCTTTAAGCTGCTGACTCAGTAGCTCCCTCTCCTGGTTGAACTGTGACTGCAGCTGCTGGAGAGCAGACTGGGACTGATTGAGCTGCAGCTCCAGGGACTGTTTCAGAAGAGAGATCTGAACAGACACAAAGTTTTTAATATTTAAAACAGACCAAACATGTACGTAGAGAAGAAACATGAACAGGGAAGTCTGCAGCAGTCTCTCATGTGGAGAGAAACGAAGCACAACATCAGTATTATTTCACTTTAATATAAACATTATTATAGTAAATTAGTGATGTTTTTTATAATTAAACAGAAGAAAATTTCAAATATTGTTATGATAATGTGAGAATTGTATTTTTGCACAAGGCCAGTGTCTAACTGACATCAAACAGATTTCTTGTTTTCAAAGGGAGACGCGTCTCAAAGAAAAGAGCAACCGAGTCAAATGGCGACTCTTTGTTTAATTAGGTCAACACTGTCACTCAGTCTTTGTTTTCCCTCCTGCATATGCTTCACTGTGTACTCCTCATGAGAGAGTGTTTTCTCAGCAGACAGCATCGTGTGAGACAGTGGAGGTTTTCTGACACTGCGGGTGATGCAGTCTCACAGATATGAGTTGAGATCAGCTCACGGCTCGTGTCGACGGGCAAAAACACACTTGGTTAAACAACAGAATGCCAACTGGCTTTTGTTTTGTTGAGATGTGATTGTCAGAGCTCTGTCAGAGAGTCGGCTCTGGTTCTTCATCCGACACTCTTCTTCCTCCTCTGGCAGTTAAATCCCAGCAGGATTTAGTGCTGTAGAAGTACCATATTACAGGCTGTAAGGTGGGATGGATTTAAAAGGAGTGGATGAGGAGAAAGGCCCAGGATCAGGTCTATGAGCTTCTGACACCGGAAAAAAGATTTCAAATGACAGACAGCTGATCTTCTCACCTTCCCGTCTGTCACCAGCAATCCTTTTTAAATTTAGAAAAGAAAAACACAGCCGGACGTGAGAGATTAAGTAAATATCTTCAGAAACCTCCGAGCTTGTGAGTAGTAATTAACCACAGTCTCAAGCACAGACACCTACACACACACGCTGCAGCCTGGAGTGAAAGTCAGTTAATGAAAAAAGAAGTCATTATAGATAAAGATGGCACATCCTTAAGTCTTTTAAATTTAGTATGACTTATTTTTCAATTAAACAGCACGTGGAGCTGTCTGTCTGTGTCTGCTAACAAGCTAACAGACACAACAGTCCTAATTTTAGTCAGAACGTTCTAAACTGTAGCCAAATTATTACCGGTAGTTTGTTTTATGTTAACTGGAGTTACAGCTACAGTTCATCAGGTTAGTAATCTGAGCTGAGAGTTAAGAGTCAAATATGAGTGTGATTTTAAAATGTTAGCTGTGATTTGTGAAGGAGCTGAGTGTGTTTTATGTTGCTTTAAGGAGTGTGAGCCTGCGGTCCTGCTGGTGTTTCAGTAGAGCTGTAACTAGGTCAATACAGTGAAGATCACTGTACCAGAACCTGCAGCCGAAGCACATACAATATTTATAGTGTGTCCATATATTCAAGGTGCAATATGTCCATCTGCTTGTAGTAAATCTATGAGAAGAGACTTTTTTTCTTATGAGACAAGAACAGCAGCAGTCTGAGCTGCAGACACGTCCAAAGTTTGGTAAATACTGAGATAACAGGAGATCATTTAAGATATTAAATGCTTTTCTATCCTTCTATGACTTCACAACAGCTCTGATTATTGCTAAAAATATAATAAAACTCTTGTAACAACGAGGCCAAATTATCAAATGTTACCATCTGGAGTATTTTCAAAAATAGTGCTAAAAACAACCCAAAAAACAGTCTCTCAGTCTCGGTGTCTGAACAGCAGAATAATGTTGTTTTTAACAGGTTAATACATCTATTAATATAATCTGAGTTTCTCAGACTGGAGCAGATGGTTCTGTGTGGTTTTGCTATTTTCAGAAGAAAACAAACGCCCCCTTGCGGCTGGCTGCAGTACAAGTTTTAAGTCCCGCCTCCTCCATGTACATCACCAATTTACTGAGCTGTTGCAAATTAACATAATTAATTGTCACATCTTCCTTCAGTTGTTGTTGAATTGTGCCAGTTAATATGTTGGATCACGAAACCAGTTTATAAAAATAAGGTAAAGAAAATAAAGGACAATGTTAAAATCTCTTTCTTCTGAATAAAGCAAATTTTTTATTTTTTTTTCAACACAGTTTCATAAACGAGACCATCTGATCAGTGTTCTGGGTGACAGATTATCCTGGTTCAGAGGTCAAGGACTGGCTTCAAAGTAATTTTGTCACATTATGATGCCTTATGTTGTAAATTCTCAGGTGAAGAGAAGCGCAGATTTTTCATCTCATCACCATCTGATGGTAAGTGGGATCAGATGGCAGAATAACTACGGGACAGACAGGAGAATCTAAAGGGATCTGAAAGTGGAGGGCTGTCACACAGGATTGTTTCTAACCTCCTGGAGAGATTTGTCCATGTCCCAGAGGAGACAGAGGACATACAGTTAGAGGGATTTTATCTCCCAGAAGGTCTGTGAGGAGCTGCTAGAAAAATTCTAATTTAAACTAAATATTTAAGAGAGTAAATAAATCACGTATCCAAACACGTACACATACTAAATATATGCAGATATAATTATTATATGAGTAAACATCATAAAATTACATATAATCACAAGTTTATTTTAAGGTTTAAACTCCATTTTCACACAGTTTAGAGGGTCGTACGTTCATTTAGCAATAATTTTTTTAAAAAAGGAGAAAAATTCTCCAAAACCCAGTGAAGAGAAAAAAAAAAACAGATTAATACGACAAATGATCTCTTTGGATGTTCGTTAAGACATGAAACCTTTTGTTCTGTGATTTAATGAGAGGTAAAATTTGGAGAGACAGTCATGAATTACATCATGTCCTAATGACACAAAAATAAATTGATTATAAAAAAAGTTCAAGTTTAATTATTTTATCAATGTTCTGCGAAAGTTTTTACAAATTAACTAAAAAATGTTGTTTTTCCAAATTTAAAAATAATGTAATTAAAACGCTGCAGATTTATTTGCATTCATTTAAAAGCAAATATTCTATTCTCCAGGATTTTAAGGTATTTTGACCAAAACAGCAAACAGATTCTGAACATGTCAGCCGAGCTAAACTTGGAGGTGTTTGACAGAAACTAGACAGAAAATATTTATCCGGGGCCGCCGGCATTTTCTCAAAATCCAGACGTGCCTCTTTGAAGTTTCTGTCATGACTCAGTGGGGTTCGGAATCACCCAAAGGGCCTACGCTCAGCACGTGTGTGAGTCGGAGCAGACGAGCGCCGGAGCTTTCAGCCTATCATGAAAGAGTTTCCTCTGCTGCTTCGGAGCGTTTTCAAATGACCTGAATGGCTTAAATTGTCCTTAAGAAAAGACTGTAGAATCTGTAGCAGCGAGGACGGGAAAACTAACACATTATCATTTAAAACACACACGCTTCACACGCCCTCGGTGTACCTGCAGCGTGCAAAACATCACAGGAAACATTGCTTGAAGGAAAAACTGAAAACAAGAAGTCAATTTTTATTCATGAAATAAAATGAAAAATAACACGATTTAAAGTTGAATTCTTTGTTTTTCTTTACAAACATGATCATTTTGTGTTAATCATAAAAAATAGTGAAGCAGCTGTTTCTTATTTTAATTAATTCAACAGTCAGGAACACAAAAGGAAACCTGTCAGTGTGTGACGTGTGTGTGTGTGTGTGTGTGTTGTGCTTCGGGCTGTCTGCAGGCTTCAAGTGAAGCTGTCACTCAGAGGTTCCCAAAGTAAGAGCGAGGTTAAAGGTCATCGTCTTCTACTGTCAAAGCATCAGATGAGATAAAGAAATGTCTCCCATCTCTGTGGTCCGACTCAAAGTGAGGAATTCTGACACAAATAAAACCTTTCTAACAGTGTGTAGTACAAACTCTTCAGCTGCAGGAGTGAACAGAAGTGTCGAGTTCCAGTTACGTTTTCTTGCATCATGTGAATATAATTAGTTTTTTCTGCTTGTTTTAACAGAAAATTGCACTTTTCTCCTGGTGAGTTGTTGATATTTTGTTTCCAGTTTTAGTGGATCTTTTAATTCACTTGAAGGCCCACATTCACTCTGTGTGAAACTTAAAGCTGCAGGTTTTTACTGAGTTTTCTCGTGTCACAGAGATGTTGAAGTTCAAAGCAGATATTTTGGTGTCAGCAGAAGCTTCAGCTGTAACATAGAGGTTTTTATTTAGTTGTTTATTTGTGACGAAGAAGCTAATTACTGCAGCGTGTCTGAGTGGTGCTTTGTGTTGGGAATGAAACTGAAATGCTTCTTCATGTTTCTCTATTTCCCAGTGATTAACTGAGACTTTAATCATTTAGTCTCTGCAGTCAGTCTCACTTTATTCTGCTCCTCATCTTTTTACTGCTTGGTTTAGATATAAAATTTAATTCATTTTATTTTGAAAACCCTGTCATCATTTCTGGTTGTGAGTTTTACCTGTTCCAGCAGGTCTTCCACTTTCCTCTGCCAACCTTCTCGTGCAGCCATCATCTCCAACTCCTTCTGCTGGGAGAGTTGAGTCAGCGCTGCCTGTTTGTCTGCTTCGTATTCCTCCGTCAACTCGTCCTTCAACAGACGCACTTCTTCCCTACAGACAGACATGAAACGGATCATTTTTACTCTCACTGTGAGAGGATCGCAGGAGGAGACCTGTAAATCTGTAAAATGTGTTTATTCATGAATATTTATCAGTAGAAGAAGAAGAACAAGTGTGATTTGTGAAGAAGGTGAAGAATCAGAAAACAAACAGAGGAAGTGAAAACTGACTGACAGGATTTTCCTTTTTTCCCCTCACCGCAGAGCATCTCTCCATTTCTGATCCAAGTCATCTGCCATCTTGTCCATCTTCTGTTTCTCTTCTGTTCTGATGGCCATCACTCTGGCTTCATGCTGCTGCTTCTGGCTCTCAATCTCCTCCTACAAACACAAAACCATGACTCATCATCTGAACCCATTACTGAACACAACAGTCCAGATGCCTTAATATTAATCTGAAGCTACTAACATGTAACCCATCTGTGTCTCGGACCACATGGCACATTTCAGTAGCAGCAGCTGGGTGACTCACACCGTCATTCCCCACCTACACATCTATTCATAATGCAGCAGCGATGGGGCATTATTAACACGTTGCTTTAGAAGCAAACTTCATCAGGTCAGTCGTTTCCAGCAGCTGAAGAGGATCCAGGGCTTATGTGCCGATGAGCTCATTAAAAGACCTTTAAACGCTCTCATTTTTTCTCGCTGTGAGGAGAAGAAGCTCGCATGATTGGTTCAATCCAGACTTGGCTGCTCGGGAGCACAAATTATGATAAGATGACATTTTACACTTCAGTGCATCTAAATTTGGTTTCAAAATGTTCCCTGCGTTTGTTTTCATGGAAGAGAAAATCACTTTTAGAGGGAAATTATAAGAAAAAGAAAAACTAATTCTTTTTTATTGAATAAACTATTAAAACTGGAACATTTGTATTCCTCTGCAGTTCACAGAATACGTCTCAGGCTCCTCTAAACTGTCACAAGAAACAGGATGAGAGATGGAAAGTGATTTATTAGTTCCAAAGAAAAGTTTGGACTCAAACACGGTTTAATCTTCAACAAAGCTTTGGATTTTTATTATCTTTAAAAAAGTCATCTCAGGCAGACGGATGTTTGAATCGTTTTTATGTAACAAGCACACAAAAAGTCTCATTGAATTTTAGAAGCTTGTTTCTATAAAAGAAACCAGATTCATTCCCTGAGAAACAATAGATGGTCTAAATTTACAACGAATCCGGCCCCAGCTGGTTTTGTTGAAAAATGCAATGAGCTCAGAGTGAATAAAAGGTAAAATCCTCTGTTCGCCTCAGACTTTTTTATTTAATCCAAATCTCTTTCTTTATATAGACGGAGGCGCTTGTAAGAAAGAAAAGCAGACCACTGCAATTTCAGCTAATCGTTGTTTCTGCTCTTTATCTCCACTCTCACTCTCTCTATTCTCATTTTTGCTCGCTGTTAAATTTTGCCCTCACTTGCATCATTTCTTATCTGTTATATTTTCATTCATTCGTGGAAAAACATGCCTCTGAGTGTGTATCACTGAATCAGAGTCTAAGCATCCAGCATGTCCCTCCTCCTCCCCTCACCTGCACACACATCAGATTCTCCATCAGACAACACGCTTCTCAGCTCATACCGACACGGTTTCTTTTAAACACAGGACCACTCAACTCATAATAGTCTCAATCATCATTATCTCACAGCTGGCCCTCAGCACGCCGCTTGTTTTGCTCATTTCCTGCTTCTTTGCTTTCACAATGTTTCTAAACGCTCTCATTTTAAAACTCTCCTATAATCTTCTATCAATTCTGGGCGGAATAAAACTTTTTCCCTCATCAGCAAACTAACGGAACTTAAATTATAAGCTGACAACCTGCCAATCAAAATGTTTAAAGTGTAGGGAAGAAAGTGAATATGGAGCGTTTAGTGGAAAAACAGCTGGATCCTATAAAATATTTCAACCTGATGCATCACAATCATGAAAACATGCACAAATAATTCAGTCCTACAAATTACGTCTAACAGCAGATAAACTAAAAGTCCAGCTAGCGACAACATCGTAACCAACTTGGGTTACTGATAAAATCTAAATGCAGTTAAATGCAACGGCTGCTGTTCACATAAATGCATTCACATTAACTGTTGCACCGATTCAGAAAGAAGCTGCTGCAACTGTTTTTGAATTAAACAGTATTTTTCTCCTTTGTGTGCAGAAAATCTGCAGTTTTGAAGCTGTTATAATGAATCTGATAAATCATAAAACATGAATAAATACTGTTGAAGGATGAATCCCCTCACCTGCAGGTCTGTGAGTAGGTTGCTGGTCTCTCGGACTCGAGCTCGGGTTGCATCCAGCTCGATCCTGAGTTTCTCCTGCGTTTCCTTCAGACAGCTTATCTGTGTCTGGGATGAATTCAGGTTCTGCTCGCCCTCTCTCACCAGCTCCTGGAGATGGGACACCTGTGGAGACCATCAGGTGGTTGTTGTGTCACGGTTAAAAAACATCAGCTCGTTAAAAGAGCGGATCAGGTGTGTCAGAACTCCAGATTAAAGTTTCATACTTCCTGATTGGCCATGTTGAGTTTGGCTGTGAGTTCGTCTTTCAAGTTGTCCAGCTGCTGCTGGAGACGGTCTCTCTGCTCCTCTAACGACAGACGTTTAATCTCAAATTCCTGACTCATTTTCTGAAGAGGAGAACAAACAGAAAGAAGGAAGAGATGAGGATGAAAAGATGGCGAGAAAACCAGAGAAAAATGTAGAACGTGGGGGATTTCATTAGTGTAAGTAAACGCCATAAAACTTGAGTTTTATTCACCATTGTGACACATGAATACAGAAATTATCACCCCATACAGTGACAGTGAAAGCCTCGTGACTCTCTTCCTTTGAAATGCACCAAAAAATGTCTAATCTTAAGAGGAAAAAGCGAGCCACAGTAAATCCCATTTGTGGAGTAATGTGGAGTCAGGGCAGCTGCTGAGTGTGACACAGAGTGAAGAAGAAGACTCATGAGTCGTCATTTACACTTAAAAAGAGAGGGCATCTCGTCAAACCGACCACTTTCTTTAATCCTTCAAACCGGAGCATCAAATCCTTCCTGGTCGACTCTGAATTTCTCTGGAGAAAATCTCTTTTCCTCCCTGCTTCTGTGTTTTTGTTCGTTCCTGATAGCTGTGATTGGTTGACACTGTGGGGGTCGTTTTCTAGCAGGAATCTGGTTATTTCACTTACGACTGCTGCTTTAAACCCTCTAAAGTCTGATGCATGAAATAATAGCAGGACCGTTATTAATAAAAATGATAAAATTGGTACTCAACCACCAGAAAGCATGTTTAGTATTTGTAAAAAGCAGGTTTTGGAGGAAAATACTGATGCTAGTAAAGAAGTAAAGTTAGAAATACACTTATCAAATATGATACATTCGGTATCACCGAGTTAAATATCATAAGTTACAAAAACTTTAGTTGATGCACAATATTTATAAACCCTGTTTCTGGTTATAAAACAGGTGATAGATGGTGAAGCTGCATCAGCTGGAAGTCGTGGTTCATTCTGAGATATTTGGGCTGCAGGTTTATTATTCCACAGACTGCTGAGAAATGTTTTATTCTAAATGTTCTTATTTCAATGTGCTTTGACTTTCAATACATTGAAATAACTAGAAACAGGCTCTGGTCAGGTTACACAGATTGTACAAACACTGTTAACGCTCCTTTTTTCTGACGGTGTAACAATAAGATTTTTCCTTTTCAGCAGATGTGAACAAACTACAAAACACTTCATAATTTAATTTAATCCTCACAGGGGCTGACCAAAAATCTTTAATCCACATCAAATAGGATGCTGTGTCTCTTCCTGCTTTCAATCAATAGAGGCTGTGAGCAAACTTAAATTATATTTACTTCTTATTTATTTATTTTACTTTGATTTCTTGGAGGAAAACACTTTAGTTTGAGCCTCTCAAATACCAGAATTACCTTTTTTTTTTAAATGATGCAAACATTCAACAAATTCACGAAGATGCATCTGAGGTTAAATTAATCTGGATCTGCAGCCGAGTCGTGAACTGCAGAGGAAATAAAAATGAAGCTTCTTCATTCTATTCTCTCATTAAGAGAGCAATTAGTAGAATTGATTATTTCATTACACTGAATAAGAAGCTCATTAATATTTTCACGCTAACAGAGAGTAATGATAGAAAACGATCTCAGGTTCAATTGTTTTCTTTGTCTCCGTCTCTGTTTTCCTGCTTCCGTTTTAAATTTCCCTCCAAATAAAAACAGACGTTCATCTAACAACAATGATGCAAAGTGCAGCTTTGGCTTGCATAATGTTTCTTTATCCATCATCCACACCGTTCGTTCTCTCCGTCTTCCAGGGAATCTAAGAACACACGCCCACACGCTCGCACAGCCGCACTCGCCTGACTCGGAGGCACGATTTAATGTCAGTGGAAATCAGCCAATTAGCAGTCAGCTTCAAACTGCATCGCAAATACGAGCTCAGGATGAGCAGAAAGCACAGACGGGTTACAAAAGGGTGAAATAAGGCAGGAGACAGAGGAGAGAACATCAAGCTCATACTGACTTCAAACTCAAAGTGTCAGAGACAGGAGAGACGTCCAAGAGGATTTTAGAGACAAAGCATTTTGTTTCACTTTGTGAAACATATGCTGCCTCTGTGCCTCTGAGCAAAGTCACTTTGACTGGATCTCAGTAGGTTTCAGTGTGTTTGCAGCTCTTTGCTCAACCTGCATGCAGCTTGAACCACGTGAGTTTAAATATGGTGGATGACAGAAAATCAGCCGTTTCAGAGCAGCAGAAACACCGACTGATCAGATAAAAAGCTTCTCTGAGAGGAAAGATTTAGATCAACCACAGTGTGTTTTAATTATTATTGGGGTGTGAGTAAACCATATGAAGATAGACTACATGTGCAGATCAGAGCTGTGGGTCTGAAAGTCCCATCTTCTCATCCACCATCTTGGTTTTTTAAGCATCGAGTAAATAACAACAGCTAAATATATCAGAAAAGCAAAAACTGGTGAATCAACAGAAGTCAACATCTGGAACATCTGCGGTATAGCTGTATATTTTATTCGCTCACAGTCACATCCGGGTGAGAAACTAGCTTTAATGTTTCCGGCTGCATCATTTTGAGCTTAACATCATCAGCTGCACATGCTCCTTTTATACTCTGTCATGTTTCTGAGCTGCTGTTAATTTAAATAATTAGTTGTTAAATGTTCCTCCAGTTGTTTTGGAATTTGACACAGTGAGCCAACAGAGAGTAAATTATAAAAGGGTAAAATACAGAAGAATCAAATCTTGCTGAATTTTAATTCCTGGAAAAGCAGGTTTAGTTAGCTAGCCACAGCCGCTCCTTGGGGCGGCTGTGGCTCAGTGGGTAGAGCGGTTGTCCTCCAACTTGAAAGTTGGTGGATCGATCCCGGCTTCCACTGCCACATATCGAAGTGTCCTTGGGCAAGACACTGAACCCCATGTTGCCCCCCGATCTGCGTATCGGGTTGTGTGAGTGTTAGCCCCTCCCCTCTCCCCCCGGCTTACATATCGGGTTGTGTGAATGGGTGAATGCAAAACCTTGTAGTGTAAAAAGCGCTTTGAGTGGTCTGAATGACTAGAAAAGCGCTATACAAATACGGGACATTTACCATTTACCATTTAGCGAGAGCAAGCTGCTGTTTATTTGTGTCTCACCACATCAACACTATGATTCTATACGATATCACCACCTCAAAACTAACAGATCAGTACAGAGAAACGTTCAGAGACTACCACATATCAGATATTCACAGCTTTGCTCAGTGCTGAATGTGAGATTTAACTCCTTCTTTGTCTCATCCACACGTAATCCTACTTTGCACCATTAAAACGAAGATGACGGCTGCCGGATCTTAAACTCAAACCTTGAAGAACCGGATCCATAAACCGCTCATTTGCATCACAGTGGTGACGTAAATCCTACATCTAAAGCTGAGAGTGAAGGGATGATTAGATAGTTTGTAAATACTGGACGAACCTGAGAGGCACATAAATGAAATAGATTTGAATTTTTCCCACATAATCTGGTCTGAACAACCTCCTTTTCTCATCTAGAAGAAATCCAGGATGAAGTGTAGCTGCTTTAAAGAATGTGTGGTTGTAAAAAAAAACACCCTGTGGTGGTAAATGGTTCGTGTTAAATTAGTTTAACCCGAATAATGTGATCAGTGAAGACATTTGCATTCCGTTCACGTTTAAGCTGAGACAGAGAGGAGGAGGAATAATGTGATGGGGGACGCAGTAGGAGACACAAACTGGAGAAAGAAGACAAAACAGATGACGGAGTAGAAGAGGCAGCAGAAAACAGGCAGAAGGATGTTTACAGGTCTCATTGACCCAATTAAACATATGCAGATAACTGATAGGGCGGTTTAGGGCGGTTCCTTTACTAGAGATGCAGAACAATGTTTCTTTAAAAATCAGTGTTTATGTTTCTGGACAAAGTCCACTTAAAAACCAGCTGCACATTTACTCCATTTATCTCATCCCTGTGATATTTCAGAGCAGGAATACTGTTTAAATAAGAAGTTAATGATCATTTGTCATAAATAAAAAACAATCTATAAACTGTGACATTTTGGTTGCATCCCTCTCGACATGCCAGTGAAGGTGGATGTTTTACAGTAACAGTAACATGAAGCAACAGCGAAACACAATTTGTTACTTTATCAGTTTTAAAGATCTTTTTTTTTATCCGAATCAGAAGATTTGAACAGGATTTTTATCACATATCGACATCAGACATATTAAAAACTGAAGAAAAGGAAGTTTCTTTCTGAAATGATCCTGATTCATTAACAGATTGAACATCTGCTAAGAAATGATCTTATCAATAATTCCGTTTGAACTCACAGTGATGAGGAGTTTCTTCTCCTCCTCCTTCTCCTGCTGGGCCTCTTCCCTCATGGCCTGGTGCTTCTCCTCCAGCTCCTCCAGCGCTCTGACCTGTGCCTCCTTAAAACGAAGCGTCTCGTCCTCATAGTGACCTCTCAGTCTGGAGAGTTCCTTCTCGTATCCCTGGTGCTCCTCACGTAGAGACTGAGGTCGAGAGTTTCAGATAAGTCAAACTTTGATCTTCTCTCATGTTGTGAAAAGAAAGTACAAAGTTACCTGCTCCAGCTTGAGCACTTGCTGTTTGTGCTGTTCGTTAGCAGCCTGGCTTTGGTTGAGCAGAGCCTCCCTCTCCTCCTCCAGCCTGCTGATCTTCTCCTTGAGGCGACTCTGCTCCTGGTCCAGGTTTCTGATCGTCACCTCGTGAGCCATCTGGGTGGCCTGCAAGGAACCGATCTGACCTGAAAACAGTCCAACCAAAACCAGCAGTTTATCAAACACGATACCAGTGTTAATTTTGGCAAGAAATTTTTATTTAGTTTTAGTCAATTTTAGTCACTAAACTAGTTTTAATTGTAGTCTAATTTTAGTCGACGAAAATATGTGGAAGTTTTAGTCAACTAAAATCAATTAGTCGACTAAAATAAGTATATTTTCTGAAGTATTAATTTAACAACTGCAATATAATATGGACATTTTCTTACCATTCCCCACTTCATCTGGCATCTTCCCGGAAGCATCTCAAACAACTACGGAAGCCTCTGCTCACCGCTCAATAAGCCGAGCTCGGATTGGTTCTTTTCACAGTAGCCCCAGCTGTTAGCTTTTTGACTGATTCCTCTCTGCATCTTTCTTTCTTCCTCTGATTGGATTTCGTCGCTGTCTATTTTCGTCTCGTCTTTTATTTGTCAACGAAATCAACATAATTTTAGTCATAATAATCGTCTCAAATAGGGCCGTCTATTTTAGTTTTCGCTTCATTTTCGTCCGCAAAAATATTTTCGTGACTAAAATTATGATGAAATATTTTAGTCAACAAAATTAACACTGCAGGATACAGAATATATAAGAATAATCTGCATTCTTCTAGTTACTGGTGCAGGAGGATTATAACTAATTACAATAAAAACACAATTATCAGTCTATCTTAACTAATTTAACAAAACAAGTATTTATTTTGAAGCTCCTCTAATAAAAGGGATCCATTTACACGACCAGCCTGTTGTTGCTACTTGGATGCAGTTTCAGAGAGACAGTATGTGTAATATTCAGTTGTTAGCATCTGTGAGTCTGAGAAGACAAACGTTTTTCCATGTTGTGTTTAGTTTTTGTAGAAGCGCGTCTTACTGGCTTTATGAAGGATTTCTGTAGCCTGCTGCTGAACTCGTTCCCTGCTGCTCTCCAGTTCATACTCAGTGTCTTTCAGCTGCATCACCCAGATTTCTCCATCCTGGATGGCTTCTTCCAGCTGCTTGTGCAGGTTCTGGAACACAAACACACACCACACACGTGCTCATGGTGCCATAACTCAACGTTTTAAGATGTTCTTCTCTGCTTACATGCCTGCAGGTCTGTCAGATCACACTACATTACCTTTCTCACCACTCTGAAACTCCTGAAAACAGATTCAGCCTCGGGGATATTTCTTTAGTTTGTGTTCAGAAACAGTTTTTCATTCAATTTAACCTTTTTACTGTTGAATAAAAACTAAAGGAAGATTTTTAAACCTTTTTTCAAACTTTCTTTGCAAAGATAAGTGCAAAATAATAAACTGATGTTCATGTTTGAGTTACCAGTAAAAGTAAGACATTATATTTGCGTTTTTAAGATAAACTTTTTAAATGATCAAACTAAAATAGAAGTCTGAGAGAAAATCTGAACTGAATCAAAGTACAAAGTTTTTGTTACGGTTGAAAGGTTTTGATTTACTTTATTTTAGTTTGAAATTGTGTTTGAATTTAAAGGAATAGATATAAACCTTAATGGTTCCCTCAGCGTTGGCCAGCGATGTCTGCAGTCTGTTGGTCTTGTCTCGGTTCTCCCGGGCCTCCTCCTGAGCTTTCTGCAGTTCACTCCTCAGCTTAGACAGTGAACGCTGCAGCGCTGCTTCCTGAGCCTGGAACTCCTGACGGAGCTCAACCTTTACAGGAAAACAGGCACGTTATGAAAAGACTGCAACAGCATGTGGTTTTCATCTTCCAGAATCAGGGTCTTACTTCAGTTCTCTTCCAGGCCAGCAGGTTCTCAGTAGTCAGCTGGTGTGTTCTCCTCATGGCCTCCAGCTCTCTCTCGTAATATTCCTGAGCCTTGGCCAGCTTGGCCTCATACTCCTCCACCAATCGGACCTTATTCTTTGTAATCTCCTCCACCCTCTCCATCAGTGCCTCCACCTGCACACAGATATGAACCAGCAGTCAGCAAAAGGTTTTAACTGCTTCGTTGTTTCCAATAAAACATTAACTTGTACTTTTAAATGTAAGTTTTATAAATGTTTAACATCTGAAGAGTAATTGCTGATTTTAAAAACAGAAAATGGATTTAAAAAAGGGGATGATGTGCAAAAAAGGTCAATGACCAGAACTTTACGACTTTGGGTTTCATAATTTGCTCATTTACCAACAACAACACCAACAAAACAATTTCACTGTTTTAAAATGTTTATCAAACCCTTCGTAAGACCTTTCCATAAAAAGCCGATCCGATCCAAAGTGTGTCTCCTTAACAACACATCTAACTTCCTGTTTCTCATGCTCGTAGCCCACCTCTTGTCTATGGAGCTCAGCCAGTTTCTCCTGGTCTTCAGCGGAGGTAGCGCTGTGGTTCTGCTGGTTGTTGCGGAGCTCCTCCACCTCCTGTCGGTGGGTGGCCCTCAGCTCGTCCAGCGCTCGCCGTTTATCTGCCTCAAACTGGGCCTGAGCCTGGCTGAACGCCCGCAGCTTCTCCTCAAAATCCCGACGCATCTCTTCCACCTATTGAGACCACGAAACATCATCTATTCTGTTTGGGCTCTTTACCTGTTGTAGCAAACCCACTCTCAAACTGACAAGTAAAATCCTGCTACGGGAGAAATCTAAATCCCTCCAAAAAGTCTGGGGAAGTGCAAAGCATTTAATCCCATCATCCTCCATTAACTTACTTTATGCTGTTATCACTTACTTGTAATTTCTCTCACGTCAATAGAAAAACCTCTAAAAAAATTCTGATTGTTCGAGTAGAAGCAGCCAAATTTCCTGTTTCAGCAGAAGATTTGAAACTGTATGAAAAAAACATGTAAAAATATAACATGTGATGTGATGTTTTGTGATGACAGCAGACTCGTTCAGGTTAGTGAACTTCAGGAAGTGAGAAATAGATAAAGACAGGAGGCCATAAACACGTTAACGTACTCCAATCCAGGGAATTCAGCTAATCCAGATGTTCCTTTACGCCTGATGTCATGACACAAAAGAATATGAGATTGTGCTGTATGATCATGTGATATGATCCATGTTATGATAGACTGTACATACACTGAGGAAGTGACTAGGGTTTTTACAATCAGTATATTTTGGGTTTGTTTCTTATCTTAGGTTAAAGCTTTACTTCACTTGTCAGTGATTTTGTTACTTTACTGTGTATAAATCCTTTTTTATTGAAATCTGAAGTCACTGAAGAGTTAAATCCTACAGCAGAGTTGGAGATCTACCTGATACTTACCTGTGAATCATTCAAGAGGGAGGAAAAGGTGTGTGTATAAGTGTGTAGGTTTAAAACACAACCAGCTTTAGAGAAATCTGAGTGCTAAAATACTGTGTATTAACAGCTTCACTATACAGAATGAATGTTATTAAGCTCAAAGTATACAGTTTCAAATCAGAAATAATCTGAAGCCCAGAATCACTGTGTTATTATAAGCATCCACGCTAACATTATGACATCACTGTGAACTGTCCAGACTCTTGCACTTTAACTCACCTGGATTTTAAGCTACGTTTACATTGTGTTTACTCCTCTAGAAGAAGAGAATCTCAGACAGTTAAGGTTAATAAGTGTATGGCAGAGCGTGTCACATCTTTACGCTGGAATGTACTGAATGTAAAGTTTATTGGTGGCAATGAAGAACAGGCAAAATTCACTTTGTGTTCAGTCCTTTTCAACCTCAGTAGCAGTCGTGCAAGGACGATATTTTTCAGTTATGTAACTCAACAGTAGGCAGTGTTTTTTTGGCGGGGTTTGATGAGTAATGTCTTACCTCTCTGCTCATGGAAACCACTCGCTGTGTGTGCTGGGCCTCGGTGCAGAGCTGCGAGTCTTCCATTCTCTGTCTGTACATCTCGAACTCTGCTAAAGCCTGACAGCAACAAAACATCAGCTTCATTACAGCTGAAATCCAAACATGCTGGTATGAACAGATTTACAGAGATGGTTTAAAACCCTGAGTATATGACATATGGATAACAGCTAAAGTGAAGAAAATACAGATAATTGATGCATGTGATGAGCTCGGTGAGCCCAGCAGCAGTGAATGACCTGTCTCTTCATGTGTTCGTGCAGTTCAACAGATTCCTCCAGACTGGCCAGCCGCCGCCTCAAGTCCGCCTCGTCCGCCATTTTGCTCTTGTACTGCATGATCTTGTCTCTGGTTTCTGTCACTATGTGTTGGACCTGAGTGAGAAAAAAAAACAACAAAAGTCTGAAAGCAGGCAGAAATAAATCAGCTCACAGGGAGCCATTTGTTCATGACTTTAACAAGATCAGCTGCACTAAAACATTTAAATAACTGAATAACACATGAAATAGTGTCTGCCTCCAGGAAATACTGACAAACAACTTCATTTAGCGCGTTCTACGTTATTTTAAAGCTTCTCTCTAGAACAAATACCAGAGAAATGAACTGAAGTAACCAATCAGAATAAAGTTGCTTGTGCAGCTGCTGTGAAATCTCATCCTGTTCAGTTTAACAGCAATCTCATGATGTTTGAACAAGAAGTTCTTTGAGGTAATGAGCAGTAAGATGATTCATCAGACTCCGTCAATGTTTAAACACCAATCAGACAAAAAAAACAGCACTTGTTTCTATAAAACTGCAGAAAATGACTGATTTAATGAGTGGATAAACATGATGAATGAAAACACGTCTACATGCTGTAAAGTACAGGATAAACAGTCTCTTCTAATTCTAGGGGTTTATATATCAGGAGATATTTAAATGATCTCGTTTTCAAGTTCTAAAATTAGTTCAATCTAACCTCAACTTTCCAAAAACACTCCACAGATTCCATCATAAGATCAAACCAACATGCTGCCAGTTGTCAAAATGCAATAATATGCTGTTTGATTTTTTTACTGACCATGCTGCAGTGCATTATGGGTAAACGCCTCAGCTTTGGTCTCATGGTAGATAAACTTTAACCTTTAATTTACTAACTGAGACATGTAGAATCAGAGATGGAGAAATTGTCTTAAATGTTTTACACTAGTGAATAATGGACTCCGAATACTTTGCATGTGACCTTTGACCCTTCTCAGAATGATAAGTTCCTTCTCTGAAGCTGTTGCTTTTCATCCTTGCTGTGTTAACACACACCTATAGGCTCCAGACCAGCTAACTGTCAAAAGGAGCTCAGACTGATGATGATGTCATCAGTTCGATCAGCACCTGCCTGCTACTTTCTTAAATCCCACAGAAGAAGAAATTGAAGAGACCAAAACACAGATGCTTTCATGGTTTCTGGAAGTCTTTGCAGCAACAAGTTGAGGTTGTGTTAATACCACTAGAGACCTATTTGTCTTCTATATTCCCAGTTTGTGTTGCTTTGTGGCGTCAATACCTCGTCCTCGTGGGCTTCTTTCAGAGACTCGATTTCCTCCTCGTGCTCATCGTTCTTGGTGTTGAGGGCATAAATTACCTGCAGACGGGAGATGACAGAATAAAGTGAAAGAAAACTCTTATTAAGAGTTTCAATAGAAAATCGATAGTTCTACAGAAGGAAAAAGATCAACTCTGCATTGAAAGTAGAACAAAATCAATACCAACAACATAGGGAGTGAAATGTGGTTCCACGCTGTGATTAACAGCAGATGAAGCTTTATGTTTGCAGGAAATGCAGAGAAATGTTCTTTTCTGTGTCTATGTGACGAGGTTTTACAACAAGAAGACAACAAAAACATTTTAAAAGGAAATGTGATCTGAATGCTCATATTGCAGAGGAGGACATTTTTCAAACGCGTGCACAAATCTTAAATACGAGTGCAGGATTTTCCTCTTCTCGCTCTTTCCACACTCAAACCTAAGTGAATAACATCTTGTCAGTCATGCTCGCGCTCCCTCCCAGGAATATAAGCAGGTTTTATGAGTGCTGGAGGTAAATGATATGCAGGAGCTTTAAAAAAGCTTAAGCTCCAGCAAATTGAAGCCCCTGGTGGGCAGCTAATGTTCGGTCACGGTCAGCTGAATTACAGAACAGCTGCTATCAGAACCACCACTTCTTCCAGTTACAGGTGAGCTAAAAAGATTCTTGATATACGTACATGAACTGATTTTACATGGTTATTAACATCCATAGAGGATAAAAGCATTTATAACATTCTGACCTTTAACTTGAAGCAATATCTGAGAAGTAATTTCATTAAATCTACCTGAGGAGAACAACTTTCGATCTGTTAAATTAACTGAAACTTTTAATTTATCTGTTAAATACTAAGTTTAAGATCGAAAAAGAGCTCCGAACTAAATCAGAGACCATTTGGAGAATGTGATGAACAGTGGAGTTGGAGCAGAATAAAGCCAGGCAACATGTTTGGACTTTAAAACAAAATTACGTCTTGTTTCTGCATTTTTTATGGATCATTTCTGTCACGTAGTCCGTAAAGCTCAAGTGAGAATAATTACAGCCCTCGTTTCATGTTGATCCCAAATTGCCAACAGTAAACCAGCAGGAAACATTCAAATCATCTGCTTAAGATTCATTATTTTCTCTACAGGATCCAAAACATAAATTATTATTAATTAGTTTTAAAGATGAAACTTCATGTGGGTTTATCGGCCTCATCAGAGTGACCTGCAGGTTTTACAGAGTGATGGTAGGATGGAGCAGGTGAACCAGCTGATGAGGGTGTTACTCCAGTCTGTCGTGGTGAAGAAGGACCTGAGCTGAAAGGTAAAGCTCTAGATTTACTGGTTCATCTACGTTCCAGCCCTCTCTTGTCGTCATGAGGTTTGACTCATGGACAAAACAACAACATTCTGGATACAATCGGCTGAAATGAGCTTCCTTCATCGAGTGGCCTCAGCCTTAGAGACATGATGAGGGGCTCGGGGGGCTCAGTGGATCAACTGCTCCTCCTTATCGAAAGGAGTCAGCTGAGGTGATTCAGTCATCTGATTAGGATGCAGCCTGGTTGCCTCCCTCTGGAGGCTTTCATACTGGGACGAGACCCTAAGACAGACCCAGAACTGGCAGGAGGGATTCTACAGTATATCCTCTCTGGCCTGGGAAAGTCTGGGGATCTCCAGAAGGAGCTGAAGGTCATGGTTTTCCTCCTGGATCAACAGAAAATCAACAGATGGATGAACTGATGTTTGGACAGGAAGTACAGAATATAAACATTTTGTTTAAGGAACCCTGAGGATTTTGTGCTCCCACAAATAAGATCTAGTCTGTAGAAACAGAAAAAAAACACCTGTGAAGTTAAATCCATGACAGGAACAGAAACTTAAATCAGATGAATCACGTAAAAGGAAAATACCAAACAAACAGATCAGCTCTGAAATGTTTTCAGTGGTGTTTAATAAACCACTTCTGCTGTTGTAAAAGAACTACAGAAGGTAGATTTTGGACTTCTTTTCTCCTCGAGCGTCGATTCCCAGTCTTGAGTCAGCCATGGAAATGTTCCTTCAATTATACATGATTATTTTAATGACGCTGGTGTGCCTGCTGCTTTCATCTCTATCTCTTCAGTCTCCCTGTGCTTTCATCCTTTTATCTCCTCTCCCTTTCTGTTCTTTATCTCCCATCCTCTCTCTCTTTAGGACTTTGTTTCACCATCTCCAGGGAGCAAAGATACCTCACATCACAATCTGAACATAAAACTGGTTTCCATAAATAATCTTTAACAGCTGATTTATCTAATAAAACGGTTCTGTTGCAACTAAAATCCGGAATGATTCAAACTTTTAGCACCATTAATCAGTGTCAGACCGCGATATATTAACTAACATTAGAACAAGAAAGAGTTTTATGATTTCCTGACAGTGACTTTATGATAGCAAAACAATCACTGGCATCAACCCAATATACTAATATCAATCAAATCTACTTAATCCTCATACAAATGATTAGTTTGAGAGAATTAACAGACTCTTCTGTTGTTGTTTATTTTTTACTCCTTATTGCTGGTGACCAAATATAATTAAACAGCTATAAAAGCACCTGAACCGTTGCTCTGACGTGACAGAGACTTTTACTGTCTGCAGGTTGGAGTATTTAATCAGAAGATACTAAAATCTAACAACAATCACATTCAGGAATACATTTTCCAATTCTCCGTGAAGAGGCTCTTCCAGCTGTTTTTAAATGTATAAAAAATGCAGATGTGTTATTCCCACCAAACTGGAACCAACTGGGATTTAACAGACTTCACTGGCATCTGTCAAGCTGACATGTGGACCCAACAAGCTGTTTAACATTCACAGAAAACAAAGAGCAGCTCAAACAGATAAACCCATTTCAGTTTTACCATGTTCAGTATTTGTAGATATTTCTGGGATCCATTTATTGTTTCCCTCCTCTTATCAGCTTCCTTAAAGGAAAAGAAACATCTAAAGGTTAGAATGTAAAAATGGCAACAGATCGTCTCGTCTTGTCGGAAGGTTTTATAGAAAACATGAATGATCTGATGTTCCAACCCAAAACAGTGCTGGAGGCAACGCGGCCTGCAGCTACTGCAGGTTTAAAGCCAGAGAGAACAGATTCCCCATTGACACTGAAGGATCACATATACAGTGTGCTGTTTGAAAATCAGCTTTTTTCTTCAGGTTTTTGGCTTTCTCTAACGTTCAGCTGGACTATAATTGTTCTGATCATCAATACATCAAATAAGAGTTACAAAGCCACAAGACGGACACTGATTTTACACAGAAATGTTTTTGTAAATAATGTAAACAAAACAGAGAACAATCCAAAACTAAAACCTCATTAAATCTCACTGTTTTAAAAAAAAATCTATTTAATATAACAGCAATCAGTAATTCAACCTGCAGTGTAGCTGGAGGTAAACAATGAACTGCTCAATAGCTCATTTTCATCCAAAGTTCTGGTAGACGTTAGATTTAGACTGTGTGTCAAACACAGAGCTCCTTCACACCCGACAGATGAGCAGTGATGGGAAACATGACAACAGCACATCTGGGAGGGACGTTTCTGAGACTGAAGTCGATCGTTACTGATCGATCCAAAGGAAAACGGGCCACCGATGTCTGAAAAGAACAACAGCAGCATGCGGTTCTAACAGAACTCTGAGAGTTGGCTCTTTGTTTTAACAGGATTACAATCATACTGAGTAATTAAAGGATTAATAAAAGCCGGACTCAGTGGAAGCCCTCAGCCCTGAAGCGGTTCAGTGTTTTCTTGCACCACACATGCCATGAGGTGTGATTACCAACAAGACCAAGCATCCTATATGTGTTTACTCTGTCCCCCTTTAAACACACTTTCCATCTGGTCTCTCTTTCACTGCTGCTTCAAGGACATTCAGGACCAAACACTCCCTGTGCATCAACATAGAACATCACGACCCCTGAACACACAGTGCAACAAGGGCAGGATGAGCATCTCTGGCAGGAAGATGCTCTCTCTTATTACTGCCCAGTCTCAGAGAAAACTTCCTAATAGTGTCATCTTCTCTTAGTAAGTGGCTTTCTGAGGTTTGCAAACTCAAGTTACACAGGGATTTTTTATTTAAAAATGATTTGTAAATTTAAAACAAGATCTAAAAAGCCTTATTTCAACAAATATTAAATAATAATATCATGTAAGGTGTGTTGTTTAAGTCAGGAAATTCATAAGAGCCTTTCTTTATCAACTCACTGAAAAATATCTTCCAATCTGAAGGAAATATCACTAAATATAATGTCAAATTCAATCATTCTAAATAAAAGCAGATGTTAGTTTGTGTTGTATTTAAAGCAGAACTAAGTAAGTTTTGCTCTCGCTCTCCCCCTACTGGTCCCCTGTGAAAGCTCACTGTCGTAACGTTCCCCCGCCGCCGCCGCAGACCCCCACCCCCCCCCACCCCTCCACCCCGCCGCCGCCCCCCCAACAACAACGCGCAGAGAACGCTTTTGCAAGAAGAAAGAAAAACAAAACCAAGAAAATGTCTCGACAGGTGAGTATTATTGTCATCTTTGCGCTCCTAAGGGTGGCGTTGCTAACAACGGCAAGGGCTTCATGTTTGTATTTATGTACGTGAGTGTGAGTGCCGTAAAGCAGGTTTGTTCTTGCGAGATTAGTCGGGTCCGATCCACTGAAAGTTGCAAGTGCTGCTTTCAGGACACAGACCCCGGAGGGAGGGGAGGGACCCACGAATCACCCCGCCAAGTCCTTGTTTACCCCCACAGGGACTCTAGAAAACATTTATTGAGGTGAAAAAACTTACTTAGTTCTGCTTTAAGCTGCTTACACAAAAAAACACAGAGATGTATGTCAAAATGCAAGAGCATTTGATTCACAAATGTTTCAAAATAACCTGAAATTTGGAATATGTTTTCCAGAAAGTCCAACAAGACGAGTTAACGTGATAGTTCTCTGAAAATACACACTCAGGATCAAAACAGAGTCATAAATCTGCCATAACACTTTCAATTTTTCACATCTGGGTGTGCAGGTAATTCTCTCTGTTATCTTGGGAACATGAAAATCTTAAAAAAAAAAGGTACACTGGTTTAAAGAATGAGGATTTAAAGTTCTAATTCCAGCAACAATTAACAGCTCAAGATTGTCTGTGTTGCTCATATATTCAGAGAATATCAAAGAGATACAAGAAATTTGTATAACTCTCACATTTAACTAACACACAGCAGAGTTAAACTGGAGGAATCCTCAGAAACACGACGGAACACGCTTCACGAAAGGAACTAAAAACATTCCCACAATAGCTTAAACTTTTCACTTAAAATGTTGAAATTAAAAACAAAATTATGTGCAATTGAACAAACTGGGGTCACCAAAATAAAACAATACAACACAGATTGGTTTCAGTGCACAGAAATATTCTGATGCAGAAATATGAACATATTTATATGTTCTTTGGTATCTTTCTGTTAATACAATACACATTTATAATGTATTCAATGTATTTGTGAATCTTTTCAGAGAGTGTTACAACTAATATTGTGCAGAATTCTAGTCTTGCTTCTGTCTTCTGTATAAACAGACTTATTTCCATTTAATCCACCATCACAGAGACTGCTTTAAACAGGGCTGCCACCTTAAATCTCCAACCACTGCACAGCAGTGGTATCTGTGTACACTACACTGGTGTCAGGTAGACAACAAAGAAGCAGCATGGCAAAACCCTGCATCCCTCCAGGATTACATAATTTCTCTTGGTCTATGATGGCAGAAAACCACACGCAGGTTAAACAGTGGCAGTGTGGTGAAGTCACATTAACAGAATTCCTCTGGGAGGCTTTCAGTGTGTGAGTGTAATCGCTCATTAAATCAAGCTGTAGAGTCAGAAGGTTTCCAACCAGCAAGAGGAAGCAACTGAGCAACAACCACGAAAACAATAACTAGCATATATATTTTTTATCTCAGTATTTAACAGTGACCTTTGAACCTTGGCAGGAACTGAAATGTAATGAAATCTCCACTTAAATATCAATACATTCCACTGGAGTGTCAATCCCAGACATACATGACTGAGTAGTTTAAAGAGAAGCATGTTTCAGAACAAACACTTAAACAGAGTCCCACTCCATCTACATCCACACCTGCTCAAAAACGACTTAACCGCAACACCTTACGTCATTCATTCACGTCTACACACCTTTGTCAGCTGTGCTATTTTCTTGCTCATCTTCAAATGCAGATCTTGAGTGTATTCCAGCGTTAGACTTCCGTCGTAAAACATGCTGGCAGTCGGACAGGAGGGACTGTGTTTGGCGTTGCCAGTACTGGTGGAGGTGTACGGAGGCTGCCAGCCTGCTCCCGTCGCCATTTTTCGCCCGGGAATAAACCAAAACAACAAGACGGTTTAAAGTCGAGTAAAATGGAGCAGGGGCTCCTACGCGTTACGTCCTCTCATGGTTGTTTGTTTACGGTTAATCTTCGGTTTCGGAGCGGGAGGAAAGAGCTGGGACACGCAGAGGCGCGCGAGACCGTTCCGTTGAACGCATCGCATCCTCACCGGGAGCGAGCGGCTGGAGTGATGAGGGAGGCGGAGACGCGCGCCAGATGCTCATCCAGTGGCGCGCGCTCAAGTTTATACAATGCAGCTACCGCGACTATCTATCTATCTATCTATCTATCTATCTATCTATCTATCTATCTATCTATCTATCTATCTATCTATCTATCTATCTATCTATCTATCTATCTATCTATCTATCTATCTATCCAAAACATTTTTTATTTTTTTAAAGGTATTTAAACTTATTTCCTGTAATAGGATGAGCACGTGACAGAGTATTTCTAAAATAACAAAGATCACAGTACAACGTGTATTCTCATATAAAAGCACTCTGTTGTTTTGTTTCATTCCAAAACTCTATTGAGTATTTAATTTTGCAGTTGCCAGTACTGTGGGTTTACTTTTCTTAAATTGGACGCTCATCTTGCATTAGAAAATAATTAAAATGCAAAGGTCTGAGAAGAGATGGTGAAACTGTAATCCTGGAGGGACATCTACTGGTCATTTATTGAACTGCATAAAATAAAATAAAATAAAATAAAATAAAATAAAATAAAATAAAATAAAATAAAATAAAATAAAATAAAATAAAATAAAATAAAATAAAATAAAATAAAATAAAATAAAATAAAGCTGTCTTGTCTTGGTTAATGGGTTTGTTTGGAGCCTTGCAGTTCATTTGATGATATAAAACAGTGGTCCCCCACTCTCGGACTGTGGACCCGTACCGGGCTGCGGTTCATTCGCACACAAGAGAAAAATTAACTCTTATCATACCTGAGTTTGAACTGTTTTATTTTGAAAAATGACCGGATTCTCTCTATTGCTGTTACACCCATCAACGAGTCAATCAAGTCGCTTGACTTGGTCACGTGATACGTTAGCGCTAAAATTAAATCCACAAGCTAGCAAAACGAGCACCAAACAAACGTCTCTGGAAAGTTTGGAAAGTCTGGAAAAACGTCCCAGTGAGAAGACAGAAGAAGCGCCTACGACTTCCAAATTAAAAAAAGAAAGCTGCATTTAATAGACAAACCAAGAGTCTGACTTAAGATATGGATTTATGGCGACAGGTGAGTTTCATGCACCAAGCCCGACAAAAACGGCTAGAGTTCTCAAATTACGGCGGCCTTAAAAATGTTCAAAACAACAATAACTCTAATGGTTTATAGTAGATAAACAGACCCTGAGACAAACTAGTATCATTCAAAGTCAGTAAACACATGGACAGTCTTTCATCTATTTGAGCTGATGCAAATCACTAACCATTGTGCAACAGGTTTTTATCAAATAGATGATAACGTAAAATATTGTGATTGTTTGTCCAGTTTAGATTTTAGGCAAATTCAGATAAATAATAATAGTTTAATGTATGGAATAATAATGGAAGAATTTAATAATAATGATATTCTGGATTCAGCTTGTTTACACCTAATGTCCAGTAGGTGGCACTGTTCCCCCACTGATGGCCGGTAGTCATCATCAACTGGTACTGTCATGATTTATTCAGGTTTTGTTTAAATTGACTCATATACTTCTCCATCTCTCCATTCTTATATCATCCCCTCATTCTCCATCTCCTCGGTTGATTGACATGTGCTGCTGAAGCAGTTCAGAGAGGATGTCACCTCCACCCTCTGGATGCTCCACTTACTCATATTTCTGTATTTTTACACCAGTTCCAGATTGTAGCAGGTGTGGATGGTGTCATTTAGCATCAGGCTTTTATTTTGTTGAGCCTGCCTTGATAGAAACTCTGACATTTGTGTTTATGTGTGTGATTATTTTTAGTGATTCGTGTTATAAAGTGGATGCTTGTATATTTTAGTTCATGTTGAGTGAAGTAACAGCAAATGTAATGTGTTTCTCTTTAAAAGGAATCAAAACGAAGGTTCACTTCAGGAACATCAGGACCTTTGGGAATCCTGATGCAGCCAAAGTGCAGAGTGTGAAAGGGTTGGATGCTTCAAGGACTCTGAGGGCTTCAGGAAACTTCATGGTATTTTTTTATCCAGGACAACCCAGGTAATGATTCAAGAAGAGTCACATTGTGTCATTTCTTTTGCGTAATTGTCTTTTATTCTTCAAGTTTAACCTGAACATTGATTTCTTATTTTAAAGATAACTGTTGTGCTACTTTTAGTGAGAACAAAAATCACTTCAAATTAAACATTTTCTATTTATAAAATCTAAGAAGAGACATTATAATGATTAAATAAAAATGTGGTTGACAGTTATTCTCATGAAATAATTTTATTTCAGCAATAATATTTCATCACTTTGCTTTTACAAAATAACAATAAACGTAATGAAAATGTCTGTAATGAAAATAATTTAACTGAATAAACTCTGATTAACTGAATCCAACTGACAGAACCTGAATAAGAGCCCTAAAAAGATCTGAAATAAATTCCAAAATAAAAGTTGTTTATTTCAAGTTTGAAAGAAATCCATCCATCCATCCATCCATCCATCCATCCATCCATCCATCCATCCATCCATCCATCCATCCATCCATCCATCCATCCATCCACAGAACATGGATCTTGATTCATGATCTCAACTCAGGTAAAAACTTCTCTTTCTTTTCTCATCTTATCCTGGAAAATCTTTTATTTTAAAATTTACATCCAGATCTTGTGTTTTAACTATGAATCATCATAAAAGATGAAAGACTTTTTAAAAGGCTTTATTCACAATTAAGGCTGTGAATTTGGGATTGTCTTTTCTTTTTTATTCCACTGCCAACCCTGAATACATTTTTCATTTTGTTCTTGAAGTGACAAATTTAGCAGCTTCGAGTGTGAACCACGACAGACTGAGCTGGTGCTGTTTTATTAAAGTAATACCCCTCAAAAGGAAAACACGCCCGCTTTAAATGGACATTTATAATACAAACATCAAAGGATGAGGGGTGAAGAAAGACTAGATTTCAAAGAGGAGGGGGGGTGAAGAGGAGAGGAAAAAGCTTTTTAGTCAGCACCGCTGAGGAGGGAGAATATCTGGAGAGAAAACAAGTGTTTGTGTGTAAGAGGAGAGACAGAAAGGAGGAGAAGAGGAGGACTGCAGTTCATCAGATCCGTGCGTAAATGTGACCGTCCTCTCCTTGTCAGCCCTCCATCCCTCCATCCTTTCACCCCCCTGTTTGCCTCCGGCGGCTCTTCTCTTCACCTCTACAGCCCGGATCACCTCCGCGGTGGTCGGCGGACAATTTTGGACCGTGGAGTCCCGCTTGTCTCGACTCGGCGCCCTCCTCCAGGGGTTAGGAGGAGCGCCGGGGAACTCCTCCAGGTTTTTGCCGGGCTTCGTGTCGACTGGCGGGGAGAGTCATGGCGCGGAAAGGCGGGAGAGACGCGGCTCGACGCGCTCCCGGATGCCGGTGATGCGGGGTCTGATTGCGCCTCAGAACACCTTCTTGGACACCATTGCCACTCGGTTCGATGGAACCCGTGAGTATCAACAGTTCTTTTATGTGACTGAAACCTGGTGTGTTTGTTTTAGTGCGCAACAGTCTTTTCACTAAGTTCTTCTGTGTTAAATAAGCCGCGGAATCTGATTCACTTCAAAAAGACGCGCAAAGTGTCTGAAGGAGCTTCATGATATTTGACAGATGAATGAATGAAAGCACAGAATCGCATCATAATTAATGAAGCACCTGTTTCTCCTAATAAACTGTTACGCCTGAGACTCAACATTTCCAGTAGAAGCAGAAAATCGGATTTACGAGCTTTATGAAAGGAGATTTGTGAGATATGATTTAAAATCTACCGAAATACGTGAAAAAACGACCCAAAAAATTGACTTAGGCCAAAAAGTTCTTAAAGAGTTGACAAATTACCCCTGAAACTGTTCAGCTCAAGTCAAAACAGCCATAACGACATGATTAAAGACAGTTAAATAATGCAGAGACTGTATATTAATCATTTACATGGTTGCCTTCATGTCAATCAGTTCATAAATCAAATGTCAAAATGTCACAGCATTTACTCTGAATTCAGACATGGCGCTCAGTCACTTGTCACAGCAGGACAAGTTGGAGAGCTTGGGGAAATGAAATTGGCTGTCAGGCTCAGAACGACACCTGGTTCCTCCTGCTCTCAGCGTGGATGAAGATGGAAAGCAGCCCTGATTATTTTCTGTGTAGAAATAAACACTTTGGAAAGACAGAAACTCTGAAACAGGTCACGTTGTGTGAAAATCTTGAAGACTCTAACTCGGACTCTGGCACTCATCCTCTCACAAACTGACAGTTATGCACAGGTGGATTTCAGCGGGGGCACCTTGTCGGAATCAAGACCAGATAACTGATTCAAATCTACAGCAGCTGTCTCTGGACAAAACATTTCAAATGGTTTCATCAGCTGCTGAAGATAAAATCCATTCGTTCTGAAACTGAACATGACACTCAATGTCCTCTAAATGAACCACAGTCATCAAAGTGACACCCAGAAACACGTCAGACAAAATAATGTCTAAAAAAATACTTTCTATCCAACCTTCAAATATTCTTCACCTGATTCCCACTGAAATGCGGCTCATCATCTGGAGCATTAAACCCACATTCAGTGCAAAGAAACGGTACTGCTATTATTATAGCTTAAGAGTGTTACGTAACATCGTCCTGAAGGCGCATATTAACAGGCATTACCGAGCGTGGAGGCTCGGCAATCACTGAGGGATCTGTCTATTTTCTGAAATAAGTCTAAATATTTAGGATGAGCATCACTTGTGAAGTTTAAAGTAACATTTCCTGTTGATTAATCACAAATTCAACACCAGTCAGTAAATCTTTGTCCTGAAATGAACTGTTGAAACTGACTTATGGAATGATCTTTATGTGCAACTCCTCCATTATAAATTCACTTTTGTTCCTAACTGAGAACTGGCAGTAAAATGCACAGCAGGAGAATTTTAATAAGAAGAGTGTCCACTGAAGTCTATCTATATAAATCTACCTTTGGGGTGCATCAAAGAAAAACGAAGAGTAGGAGTTTAATCAGACGAAGGTGCATAATCAGAAGGACTTAACAATTTACTGGTTTATTTGTCTGAATAGCAGAACCTGTTCATTTAGAACGAAAGGTACATTCTAAGGATTAAATTTGCTCAGTGAAACTACCAGGATCTCCCATCTTTAATGATCTGGGAATTCCTTATATTAATTTCTTTATGGTTAGACTTATTTCCGATTTGTCTGAGTTTGTCCCTAAAGCTGCCTCACTCTGCTCCTCCACATTGAAAGGAGCCAGCTGAGGTGGTTCAGGGTGCACCCTGGTCGCCTCCTGCAGGGTTTTCCAAACGCAGCCCATTGGGAGAGATCCAGAAATAACTCTGGGAGATAATGTCTTCTGGCCTGGGGACACCTGGGAGAAAGATGTCTGGTTTCCCTCATGAACCCGTTACCTCCACGAGTCCACCTTTAATAGGTTGATGGATATAGATTTAGTCAGTTTTTGTCAGAAGACTTTAGGATGAGGGCTGCAGGTCTTTAACACTCATTTTCAGTCCAAGTCTAGGAAACACCTCGGAGACCCGAGCGTAGCTGCAGGAATGAACTTTATTTTACAGATTTTTGAATGTTTTCAAAGCAGAGTTTTTTACCGTAACAATATAACTTATGTAACCAAAGTGTGGAACCTTTATATTGTCACAATAAAAATGGGGTTGAACATAAAACGTTGTGCTATTTAAAAGTACAAAAGGATTTGTTTTATATCCGGTGATGAATGTGCTGTGGAGGGCTGTCGCTGCCGGTGTCATCGGTAGCGGGGTTCCCTAAGCTGCTCAGGGCCTGAATCTGAGTGGTTCTGTAGTTCACATCACACGTTATTACACCTGGATCACAGCGTGGATGTGACAGGCCTGCCGAGCGCCTGGGGAACATGCAGACACTGAATAAAACAAATGGAAAAAAGATCAGGATACAAAGCTTGGAGGAAAATTATGGAGCACATGCAAGAGTAAGTTACTGGATCAGAGCTGTGCTGGAAGTGAGTCTTGTGAATAAGAAGACGATCACTGCAGAGGCATAAAGTGGAACACAATCAGGTGCAAATTGTGATTTGCATTTAATGGGGGGGGGGGCTCTACTGGTGTTTGGACAACAGACGGATTGAGATGAACTACCCAAAGTAAATCAGCTAAAAGAAACATTGTACCAGAATCTCTTCTCGTTCCACACTGCACGGAATACTGACAGTTTTTAAAATCCCAGGAGGTCTTTGTGAAATGCAACAACTTCCTCTGGGAACGAAGGTTTCTCTCTTATATTCTTCATACGTCCCAGATCCTCCTGAAGTTTCATCGCAGGTTGACACAGTCATGAGAAATGCATCATCTCCACTTGTTATGAAGCAATATTACAAAAGATTTGAAACTCTTGAAAATGAACAAAACATGTTAAAATTCCTGTTTTCTTCAATCAGCCTTTGGTTTTTCCTGGATTTGACAGATTGAGCATCACAAGATGAACCCCGATTTGTTCTCCAGGCAAAGATGGTGTCAGGCAGAGCTTTGAATCAAAATGAGATCATGTGAGCCCAAGCAGAAAACCCACATTCACATTTATTTTTTCTACAGCCTTGAATAATCTACCATTCTGGTTCCTGCTGTTAAAGAAAATGCAGACGTTCTTTTTATTCTTACATGCCTTTCACCTTAAACTGGTGAAAGTTATTATTCTTCCCCTGTATTAATGTTCTGCCTTAGTTCAGTTGCAAAATGGGTTTGCTGCTCCTAAATAATATGAATAAATTCTCTCTGTTCGGACAATTAATCATCTCAAAAGTACAAGGCGTTTTTTTCCCGATTAAAGTGATTCATCAAATCACATTAAAACTCTGTCACACTCTCACTTAGGCTCAAAATCCCAACAAGCCCTCCATCTTCTGCTGAACCCGCCTGCAGCTGGAACAATGAGATGATATTACAGATGTTTCCACATCTGTTTAGCTCGCCTGGTCACAGTGACAGCAAGGAGACGACAGAGCTGTCGCTGATGTCAGTGCAAATTCATCTGGCTAAATACGAGCAACTCAGCCACACTTCTTCTTCTTCGAGCTCGTAGAGAACCCGAGCTGTAAGAATCAGCTGTCAAAACAAGTCTTGACCTTCTCTGTGAGCACTTACTTTTATAAAAGCAGCTGATTTTTCAGAAAGTCTGAGCAACAGCCTGAAGACTGTAATTTCATTGACTGAATTGGAGCCATTCTGCAGTTAACAACAGCATATGCATTAAGACTAACAGGAATGTCTTTTAAAATAGAGTTTGTGGGTGAATCCCAAACCCCAGAAATCTACCAGCATCCACAGTTTTGTCCCATAAAATTTGGGGTAATTGGTCAGTTTATGTGCTTGTATTTTATCCTTTCTGATTATATTTTAAAGCCAAAACTCTAAAATAATGTCTGAAGCCATTCTGTATTTATTCATTTCAAGTAATCAACAGATTTATAATTTTTGCTCATTTAAAGTGTATTTTGGGTTTACAAGAGTCTATCACATCATTCTCAATTTTCTGAATTATTTAGCTAACTATCTTTAGTTTTAAATAAACCGAGAGGGCTGCATTTTCAAAATAAAATCTTAAGATGAAAAGAATTGACTGTTTTTAATTAGAGGATTCAGTTAATTGGAGATCTCTTGTAGACACCTCCTAGTGGACAGACATGGAACTACATTTTGTGCTGTATCTGCATCGGCATTACTTTTCAGACTCAGAGCCCTTGCAGTTGTTAATAATAGGGCTGGGTATCACTCCTAATTCCCTGAATCGATTCGATTCGATTCACAAGAGCAAAAATTGATTCGATTTCGATTAATTTCGATTCGATTCAATATCGATTCTTTTTTCAGATATTTCTGTCACATTAGTATTTCTTGAATATCAGACATTCGTAGATGGCAATTTTTATGAAATGCTGAAGCAGCCTTTCAACAGTGCGGATTTTATATACATTTAATATTCATGTTTTCATTAAAAATATCCAGAAGCAGTGGCATGTGGCATAACTGTAACAAAAGGAAATGTATATTTTACTACTACTACTACTACTGTCATTTAGCAGACGCTTTTATCCAAAGCGACTTACATTGAGAGAACATACAAGCAAGAAATCAAAGAGAAGGAAACAATATAAGGAGGCGGACTGTTTGGAGTCCAGTTTAATTCCGACGCTGATACGTTATGTTTATCAATTTTTTTTTTTTTTTTTTAATCGATTTAGTGCTTTATGAATCGATTATCGATTTTTTATTCTTAAGTCGATTTAAATCGATTAATCGATTTTTTTAACCCAGCCCTAGTTAATATGATCAGCTTAAAAACTTTTGTTAAAATATTATTTGACAGATATTTGTGTAAAATAATCCTTCAGACGATATAAGTTTAAAAACAAAAAGCTTGCTGTCCTGCTGAAGGCACTTATACGAGCCTCCAGCACAGAGGAGGAGTTCCTCTGACATCCACACTCAGCTTTCTTTGTTAATGCACAAATCATAAAATTTCATTATCCCCACTTCATCTTTATGCAGAATCACCTCTCTTTCTCTCGCACTCTGTCCGTTCCTCTCGTTCAATCTTTTTCTTGTCTTATTGCTCACATTCTTCAAAGCAAGCGCTCCAGTCCCTCGAGATTCATTTTCATACTGACTTTAATTATCTCATTGGAATGAATGTCTTAGTTTTGCGAGACACCAGTTCTACCTTTTTATATATTTCATTCTGATTTATTCATGATTGTTCCTATGGGCTGTCTTAAGTATTTCTCAGAGCTCCAACTATTATATTATCTCTGGCTGAAAGCATATTTGTTTTCACTGTTGTCCTTTCAATTCACAATAGGATTCAGTTCTGAACACAAGGATGAAAAATCCCTGCAGCAGTTAAGAAAACAAACCAAAAAAAATGGTTTAATTGAAAACGTACGCTGTCATTTAAACATATTGTGTTGACAATCTGAATTGTCAGCTTTAGGAACTCTAATAAACAGATATACAGAGTGATGAGTTGATTTTTTGTGCAATTCAGCAGAATTTTAAAGTTTGTGAATAAATTCATCTTAAGAGTTGCCCCAGTTTTCCTCCCTCAATGTTTTTGTCCTTGAGACAATTAACTATAACACCTAACCCTGATTTTCAGGAAATAAACAGCTAAAAAGTGTTTGTCCTGCAGCTGTCTGATTGTATGTAATTATTTTCAGCTGCTCACATTCCAGTACAACATGCTCTTTAATCTTTAATTTAGTTTGACAAAATTATATGTTATTAAGTGAAAAGTAGAAATATAGAAATGTTTAGCTAGAAATGGGACTTCTTAATTGTCATCCAGCTCTAAAAGTGAAGACAAACAAAATATTCTGCCTGAAAAAATGAGAATGACTGACGCATACAACAAATAAGTTAGCAGTTAGCCAACAAGCTATTTAAGCTGTTCCTTCTACTATTACCTTAACACATTACAAATTAATAGAAGAAAGATTTCAGTAAGAAAAGAAATTGAATAAATGAACCAGAAATATGTTGTGAAGTGATTGCAGAGAATAAATTAGATAAAAAAATGAGCTTGTTCATCGTTGACCACTCGGGTTACAGCTTGATAGAAAATGGGCTGCCAGTTTTGTGGATAGCAAACTGTTGAAATTATATATTTATACCTTTTAAATCTGCAAGTAAAGGTTATATTTGTTCCTCAAAGTAGCATGTGATTTTAAAACAAAGCTGCTGTATATTAAGCAGATGAGAAGCTGGATGGTAGAAAAAAAAACAGAAGAAAGTGAAAATAAGCTGAAGCTCATTGAAAAGCAGCAGGTCTGATAAATTCTCCTCAAGTATGGCTCTTCAAAGTAAGATGAAGCACTTTCTTGAGCATCGACCCAAATATGGAATGAAACTAAAAGAAAAAGGAAAGAAAAGCTGTGCATTAATTATGCTCTTTGGGAAAAAACATCAGGTCTTGGAAACTGTAGGTCGTCACCCCGTGGCTGAATAAATCATGATGTGTGAATGTGACTGGACATGCAGCTGAATTTCTCCCTAAAGACAAATTTAAAAACTGCCCACTTTTCACCTTTAGCTTTGTTTGCTAATAACTAGCCGCCTCTTCTTGATTTCACTCGTTCTGCTCTTCTTGTTTCTGCTCCATTTCTGATTCTCCTTGTATCTTTTTTCTGTCATCTTTCCATCTTCAGATAGTAACTTCGTCCTGGGGAACGCTCAGGTCCAGTCTCTCTACCCAATAGTCTACTGCTCGGATGGCTTCTGTGAGCTGACCGGCTTTGCCCGCGGCGAGCTGATGCAGAAGAGCTGCATGTGTCACTTCCTGTATGGCAGCGAGACCAGCGATCGCATCACCTCCCAGATGCAAAAAGCTCTGGATGAACGCAGCGAGTTCAAGACCGAGATCATTCTGTACAAAAAAAGTGGTAAAGCCTGCATCACTGGAGGACTCTGTCATACTCAGTACATACCTAATCTTTTAGTGTGTGATGTGTTTGTTCTGATCTCCTTTAAAAGGCTCCAAGTTCTGGTGTTTGTTGGACATAGTTCCGATCAAGAATGAGAAGAGCGAGGTGGTTCTGTTTCTGGTCTCCCATAAGGATATCACAGAGAATAAAGACCTGGACTGTGGCAATGAATCTGACCCTGGTGAGTCGGGATTAAAGAAAGTCCGATTGCACTTTAATTCATGTCAGATGATTCAATCGAGCTTCTGCAGCTTGTTATTATGGAGGGAATTTGGTGCAGCAGCTACTCTAAGAAATACCATTAAAGTAGGACAAAAAGTTGAAGAGATGACTATAACACTTCTTTTATTTGTATTGGTCATAGTTCGGAGGGTTTAGCATGTGCAGATAATCCTCAGAGTTATGAGGTCAGTGCACTTAACCTAACTACTCTAACTGCTCACTGCTGAGAATCCCATGGTGTGTTTTTACTCTCCGTGCACATATACAGTATCAGAACCTAACCCTCCATGAATCATCACCTTGTCACGGCAGGAGCCCCAGGTGCTACGCTGTCTGGGACAGTTCATGCCTGGTAAGGTCTCCTGTGGTAAGGGACATCAGAGATCCACAATATCTCACCTGGGTGAGGGATGCTGGGGTCTCACCTTGAGGCCAGACCTGCAGGGGAGGCTCACTGATGAGTTCCTGGTGGTTTGGGTCAGGCGCAGCCCAAACAAGCTAGGGACCACCTTCCTGTGACCCACCTGCAGGAGGCACCATAAGGGGACGATGTTTAGACAGGGTGATACTTGGAGATAGAAACAGGCTTAAGGGATGTTTAATGTCACTTCATGAGTCTGTAAAGAATCTGATCTTGTGTGGGAGATTGAAAAGTCCCGACTAGATTCAACTGGATCATTCTGGAAAGAGTCTGGACTTTATTTTAATCTGGAGCCACCCTGTATGAGAGGGGCAACCAGTGGGGGTGGACCCTACATCTACAGGGCTAAAATATGGAGCGTAAAATTTTGCATAAACACAAATGCAGCCAAAAAAATCCTGTTTAATCAAGTTGCTGTTGAAGATTTACTTGAAAACATCAAAATATTCTTTGTGCTTCTGTTTTGTTATTTTGGAATACCAAGTAAATGAAATGAATGCATGTCCTGTAGAGACCTAAATTATAAATGAGTACATTATTATAGAAGTTCTGATGCTTTTACTTTCACTAAATGAATCTCCATGTTTATTTTGGATTTATAAAAGCTCCCCGGGTGTAATGAATCTGTTACAGCTTGTTCACAGGCCTCATCAAGAAAGGTCAGAGGATGCAAATTCCCAAAATATGAATACACTAATACGTTAAACCTTCTCCCAACAGTCAGCAGTGGAGGGTTCTTCCAAGCAGCAGCATATTACACTTTGACAGTGGTAATAATTAATGCCTGTAAAGCAGCACGAGGCTGTAAAAGGACAACACAGCAGTTCTGTTGAGCTGTTTGTAACAGAGATAAGAGACGGCTGCTTAAAAGGCAGCGTGGAGGACGAGTTAACAAAAGAGCATCACCAGAGAAACAAACTGTTTGACTGCAGAAGACTTTCAAGAAGATTTGGCAGATTTCAGAGTACTTGTGTCTGCGTTAGACTCGTGCTGCAGCCGGTAGAGCAGAAAAAATTGGACTAGTTGAAGCAAGAATAGGAGGATATTCTAGAGAAGAAGAGATTTATTGGAAATCAGGTCAGCAGGAGTGGCTGCAGCGTTGCATTAACATGCTTTAAAAATTTTTTACATGTAATATAACATTAAATAAATAAAACCTAAATAAATCAATATTCCCAAATATCAAACCAACAAACGTTTTTTTCTTGCTTGTCACTGATGATGTTCTGCTCCAAGACTGTGATTTTCTTTTTCTTGCTTTCTTAAATGTTTCTTGACAGATGAGGAAACCAGTCTTGAGATTCGGCCCATCAGTCGGCCTCCAGGATGCAACATGGAGCGCCGGCGCAGCCGCGCCGTCCTCTACCAGCTGTCTGGGCATCTCCAGAAACAGGACAAGACCAAGAGTAAACTCAAGATCAATAATGTGAGACTTGTTTGGTGAGCTCTCTGTTATTATCCCACACAGTTTCTGCATTTTGATTCTTGCTTCTTCTTCTTGTGTTTGAAGAGCGTTCTTGGAGCCAACGCCAACCCGATCCCTGAGTACAAGGTGGCCGATGTCCAAAAGTCTCGTTTCATCCTCCTTCACTACGGCACGTTCAAAGCTGGCTGGGATTGGCTGATCTTGTTGGCCACGTTCTATGTGGCCATCACTGTTCCCTACAACGTCTGCTTCACTGCCGTGGAGATCCGAGAGGACGGAATCACAGCGGCTCGAAACCCTCCCAGTGTCAGCGACATCCTGGTGGAGATCCTCTTCATCATCGGTAACTTTGAAACAAGATCATTTTTTCTACTTTAAATTTGCTTTGGAGCAGGAATACGTGCTTCAGCTCTAATCAAAGACTTACTTTGTGTGTTTCTTTTAATAAGGCGTGTGATTTGACTCACAACCATTCAGCTACTTCCTTTCTGATATTAATATCTCACCGCTTTAAGAAGTAACTTCCTCTTGATCTTCATATTCCAATCAAATCCGTTTTTCTTACAAAGTTGGACTGAACTTCACATTTAACCAAAGTGAAGCTCAACAATCCTCCGTCTGCTTTCTCTCTGAGTTCACTGATCGGCAGCTGGATTTTTTACATCTAAATCATGAATCTTACCATTGAGTTGCTTCATTGGCAGGTTAGACTAATACTTCACTCACTATTTCCACATCTTGAGTTATTTTATTCAGAAAGACTCAGAAAAGGTGCCAGTCGGAGTAAAAAGAACTGTTCAAACTCTTTCACTTACATTTGAGTTACATTTCCTGTGGTAGCTCTTCATTTGTTCAGGTGGGATTTCATTTTCTGATCTGAATTATTCTAAAGTATTTTGTCACTTCCATCACAGTTCTACAGCCATAAATTTTGCCCAAATGGCTTCACAATGCATGAAATTCATTGTCCTTTGAAATGGCCTCATAGTCAAACGAGGCTGTTGACTGTCTGTGTGATTTATCTCTCTGTACGATGGCACGAAGCAGGTCAAGCTCACGTCCCATCTGTAACAAACTACTGGCCTGGATGAGTCCAGTTTGTCCCTGCAGGTAATCTGGGTCAATCTGAGAGACGATTTGTAAAATCAGACTGTGTAAAAGAAAAAAGGAGTCGGTGATATCGATGACGTTTGCATTTTGCACGTTACAATTAGCTCTTTTTTTGTGTGTCTCTCCATTAAAGTAAGTAAGTCATTTTGTTCCTGAGAAAAAAGCTGAAAAACATTTTGTTTCATGAAATTAAGTGACTCTTTTCATCTGTTTTAAATCTACTAGATATTGTATTAAACTTCCGAACGACCTACGTGAGCACGTCCGGTCAGGTCGTATACGACGCCCGATCCATTTGCATTCACTATGTCACCTCGTGGCTGTTTGTGGATCTGATTGCAGCCCTGCCCTTTGACCTTCTCTACGCCTTCAACATCAGTGTGGTGAGTCAAACTACGTCCAGACAATCACAGATACACAGACTGCTGTGGAGTATTTAGGAACAGCATTTTCCTGCTGTTTAATCCTCAACAGGCATTGATTCAAGTGGACCATTAAAGAGCCTGCAAATGCACAGCTGACTCCATGGCAACAACATATAATATTCAGAAACAGATTTTTGTTCCATATTTTATTGAAATCAAGCTCTTATTGCGTACGCTTCACTGTAGCAGCTTGAAGACAGAAAACAGAGAATCGAGGCTTCAGCATGTAACTCATTATTAGCGAACTGGTAATTAAGTTGATAAATGAGTGTGTTGGGAATAAATTACAGTTTAAGACTTGCAGATTAGCCAGATGATGTTGAATACCAGACCTGCAAACAGTCGATAACACAAACCAACGTGTGATGATCGTCGTCATCTCTCCGGTTTATTCAGGTTCAGCTAAATTTCAAATATTGTGTTTCTTTTTAAAATGTTTGAAAACTTGTCATGTGAGGAAATGTTTGTGGAATTTACTAAAAGCTGAAACATGTAAAACAGATGAATTCCAGGTGGTCTCATTTCAAAAACCATTTAGCACATATTACCATAATCTGTGTCATGAACTTTTTGAGTTTTTTAGACCAGCTGGTGGTTCTAAAACAGTTTTATCTGAGTTGCTTGTTTTGCTAATATAAAGTGTCTGTGTAATGCAAAAAAAAAAAAAGTTGTTTTATTTTCCTTCTTTGTCCAAGTATCAGTAATGTGCTGCTGTCATGTTAGAGGTGTTTATACTATGTTCTGTTTGTCTCTAAGAACTTTGGTGTTCACCTCCTGAAAACGGTGCGCCTCCTGCGCCTCTTGCGCCTCCTGCAGAAACTGGACCGATACTCCCAGTACAGCGCTGTAGTCCTCACCCTGCTCATGTCTACCTTCGCCCTGCTGGGTCACTGGATGGCCTGCGTCTGGTACTTTATCGGACGCAGCGAGATCGAAAGTAACAACCCGGCATCCTGGGATATAGGTATGGATGGATGGATGGATGGATGGATGGATGGATGGATGGATGGATGGAT
>SSNP01000105.1:813342-841518 GCA_006937955.1 Pachypanchax playfairii
AACCAGTCTTGAGATTCGGCCCATCAGTCGGCCTCCAGGATGCAACATGGAGCGCCGGCGCAGCCGCGCCGTCCTCTACCAGCTGTCTGGGCATCTCCAGAAACAGGACAAGACCAAGAGTAAACTCAAGATCAATAATGTGAGACTTGTTTGGTGAGCTCTCTGTTATTATCCCACACAGTTTCTGCATTTTGATTCTTGCTTCTTCTTCTTGTGTTTGAAGAGCGTTCTTGGAGCCAACGCCAACCCGATCCCTGAGTACAAGGTGGCCGATGTCCAAAAGTCTCGTTTCATCCTCCTTCACTACGGCACGTTCAAAGCTGGCTGGGATTGGCTGATCTTGTTGGCCACGTTCTATGTGGCCATCACTGTTCCCTACAACGTCTGCTTCACTGCCGTGGAGATCCGAGAGGACGGAATCACAGCGGCTCGAAACCCTCCCAGTGTCAGCGACATCCTGGTGGAGATCCTCTTCATCATCGGTAACTTTGAAACAAGATCATTTTTTCTACTTTAAATTTGCTTTGGAGCAGGAATACGTGCTTCAGCTCTAATCAAAGACTTACTTTGTGTGTTTCTTTTAATAAGGCGTGTGATTTGACTCACAACCATTCAGCTACTTCCTTTCTGATATTAATATCTCACCGCTTTAAGAAGTAACTTCCTCTTGATCTTCATATTCCAATCAAATCCGTTTTTCTTACAAAGTTGGACTGAACTTCACATTTAACCAAAGTGAAGCTCAACAATCCTCCGTCTGCTTTCTCTCTGAGTTCACTGATCGGCAGCTGGATTTTTTACATCTAAATCATGAATCTTACCATTGAGTTGCTTCATTGGCAGGTTAGACTAATACTTCACTCACTATTTCCACATCTTGAGTTATTTTATTCAGAAAGACTCAGAAAAGGTGCCAGTCGGAGTAAAAAGAACTGTTCAAACTCTTTCACTTACATTTGAGTTACATTTCCTGTGGTAGCTCTTCATTTGTTCAGGTGGGATTTCATTTTCTGATCTGAATTATTCTAAAGTATTTTGTCACTTCCATCACAGTTCTACAGCCATAAATTTTGCCCAAATGGCTTCACAATGCATGAAATTCATTGTCCTTTGAAATGGCCTCATAGTCAAACGAGGCTGTTGACTGTCTGTGTGATTTATCTCTCTGTACGATGGCACGAAGCAGGTCAAGCTCACGTCCCATCTGTAACAAACTACTGGCCTGGATGAGTCCAGTTTGTCCCTGCAGGTAATCTGGGTCAATCTGAGAGACGATTTGTAAAATCAGACTGTGTAAAAGAAAAAAGGAGTCGGTGATATCGATGACGTTTGCATTTTGCACGTTACAATTAGCTCTTTTTTTGTGTGTCTCTCCATTAAAGTAAGTAAGTCATTTTGTTCCTGAGAAAAAAGCTGAAAAACATTTTGTTTCATGAAATTAAGTGACTCTTTTCATCTGTTTTAAATCTACTAGATATTGTATTAAACTTCCGAACGACCTACGTGAGCACGTCCGGTCAGGTCGTATACGACGCCCGATCCATTTGCATTCACTATGTCACCTCGTGGCTGTTTGTGGATCTGATTGCAGCCCTGCCCTTTGACCTTCTCTACGCCTTCAACATCAGTGTGGTGAGTCAAACTACGTCCAGACAATCACAGATACACAGACTGCTGTGGAGTATTTAGGAACAGCATTTTCCTGCTGTTTAATCCTCAACAGGCATTGATTCAAGTGGACCATTAAAGAGCCTGCAAATGCACAGCTGACTCCATGGCAACAACATATAATATTCAGAAACAGATTTTTGTTCCATATTTTATTGAAATCAAGCTCTTATTGCGTACGCTTCACTGTAGCAGCTTGAAGACAGAAAACAGAGAATCGAGGCTTCAGCATGTAACTCATTATTAGCGAACTGGTAATTAAGTTGATAAATGAGTGTGTTGGGAATAAATTACAGTTTAAGACTTGCAGATTAGCCAGATGATGTTGAATACCAGACCTGCAAACAGTCGATAACACAAACCAACGTGTGATGATCGTCGTCATCTCTCCGGTTTATTCAGGTTCAGCTAAATTTCAAATATTGTGTTTCTTTTTAAAATGTTTGAAAACTTGTCATGTGAGGAAATGTTTGTGGAATTTACTAAAAGCTGAAACATGTAAAACAGATGAATTCCAGGTGGTCTCATTTCAAAAACCATTTAGCACATATTACCATAATCTGTGTCATGAACTTTTTGAGTTTTTTAGACCAGCTGGTGGTTCTAAAACAGTTTTATCTGAGTTGCTTGTTTTGCTAATATAAAGTGTCTGTGTAATGCAAAAAAAAAAAAAGTTGTTTTATTTTCCTTCTTTGTCCAAGTATCAGTAATGTGCTGCTGTCATGTTAGAGGTGTTTATACTATGTTCTGTTTGTCTCTAAGAACTTTGGTGTTCACCTCCTGAAAACGGTGCGCCTCCTGCGCCTCTTGCGCCTCCTGCAGAAACTGGACCGATACTCCCAGTACAGCGCTGTAGTCCTCACCCTGCTCATGTCTACCTTCGCCCTGCTGGGTCACTGGATGGCCTGCGTCTGGTACTTTATCGGACGCAGCGAGATCGAAAGTAACAACCCGGCATCCTGGGATATAGGTATGGATGGATGGATGGATGGATGGATGGATGGATGGATGGATGGATGGATGGATGGATGGATGGATGGATGGATGGATGGATGGATGGATGGATGGATGGATGGATGGATGATTCTGGTTAAGCATCTCTATATAAATAGAAAAGTCAGAGTTTACACTGTTGTCCATGTTCCAGTTATAACTTCCCGAGCCGTTTTCAATAGATCGATAAATGTCCTAAAAATGGAGACAAAACAAACGTCCTTTTAACTGCTCTGGATCTAATCATGAAGATGTGCCTGACGTGAGTTTGTCTTTTTCCTGAGAAAACACTTCTAAATCTGGTGATCTGCTCCCCCTCCTACTGCGCTTCCTAGTGCAAAACAACAACAAAACTGTTAGGTGTGTGAGTCTGTCCTGTTCAAGTGATTCCAATCAGAAAAACTGAGAACTAAGGTCCAAAACAACCAAAAGGGAACGGAAAAAAGGAAAGGGGGTGGGGGTCAATCATTAATCAAAGGATTGGTAAATGAGCGAGATGAAACTGCTTCTGATGAGCAGAGCGAAGCCGCTCATGGTTAATGAATGTGTGACTTTTAAAACATTTCAGATCGCAGATCTTTCTTGTTAGTCCTCGTGTGTCTCTGTTGGTGCTGCACAAGTAAATCCCTTTAAAAGGAACCAAAATGATTAAATATCAGATAAACTCTGAACATTAAATAATAAAATAAAGGTATGAAATTATCTGCAAATACACCAAGAAAAATCCAGTTTCATAGAATTTAGAAAACTTATATAATAATTACTACAGAGTTGAAGATAATCAAGGTGTTGATTTGAGTATTTACTCAAAACTATTTGATTGTTTTTGAACTGTTTTTTGTGATTGAATGAACCTTTTGCCATGACTGTTGGGTGTTATGGTTTACAGCCATGTATACGACATTCAATTACTGTAAAACATCAATTACACTGCAGCAAACAAATATCCATATAATCGGACATCTTCTGAAACGTTAGAGCGTGATGAGTGTCGGGCCTGTCCTCCTTCCAAATACACAAACACTGAAGCAATTACTTTGCTTGTAGCATCGCTGCTAATAATGACTCCTTCCTGTAAAGGTCACCTAACAAACACAGATACATTCTCATTAAACTGACAGAGTCTTTCTTTCCACCAGGCTGGCTTCATGAACTGGCCAAACGTTTGGGAACTCCGTACTTCCTGACACCACTGGCCTCCCTGCTGGGAGATGCTCCTCACAGCAGCGTGGCAGCAGGGCTGGTCAACTACAGCCAGTGGAACAGTTCAGGGTTAGACACACTAAATGGAACGGGTTCGGTGGGTTCAGGCAGCAGGACCAGAGTGAGGACGCTGAACGGGTCGGGGATGGCGTTAAGTGGAGGTCCGTCTGTCAGAAGCTCCTATGTGACTTCTCTGTACTTTGCTCTGAGCAGCCTAACCAGCGTGGGCTTTGGCAACGTCTCCGCCAACACAGACTCTGAGAAGATCTTTTCCATTTGTACCATGCTGATTGGAGGTTGGTAAAACTCTGAAACCAAACCAGAGCTGCTCATTCTGTTCATTTCCCCTAAAAATAAAATATTCCTTTAATCCTGTCCGTTCTGTAGCTCTAATGCACGCAGTCGTTTTTGGAAACGTGACTGCCATCATTCAGAGGATGTACTCACGTCGTTCCCTCTATCACACACGCACCAAAGACCTGAAGGACTTCATCCGTGTGCATCGACTGCCAAAAGCCCTGGAGCAGCGTATGATGGAGTGTTTTCAGACCACCTGGTCTGTCAACAACGGTATTGATGTCAGCGAGGTAGGAGGGGCTTATTGCTGCAGGTAGATTTGTAATTTATTACTGAAACATGCAAACATGGAAGTCAGCAACAAACACTTGAACTTAAGTCAGTTATTAGCTTCAATTTATTGACTTAACGATAGAAAACTTTCAGAAAACTATCATAACAGACTGAAAAGAGAGGATTTGATTTTGAAGCTGCACCCTTTAACGGACAAACAGTCTTTAAAACATGAAATTTACTGATTAACCCAGAAATAATGTGATCATGAACAAACACTTAAACATAAATTTTTCATTTAACTTGTAGTTTTCATTCACCAAAGTCTTTGGATCGCTGCTACTGTGCAAAGATTGTGTATCCGAAACCATAAAAACTGTTTGCTAGATGTGCATGTAGCAGTTAGTTGTGAATATGTGGGAAGGTGAAAGGTTTTGTTTTGCCTGTTCCCTTCACCTTCCCACACAATTTTTTTCGGATAATGAAACAAAAAAAGTTCTTAAAGTTACAGTGAAGGTACTAAAAAAGACCCTTTTTTGTTCAGCTGCTGAAGGACTTCCCAGATGAGCTGAGAGCTGATATTGCCATGCACCTGAACAAAGAGCTGCTGCAGCTTCCGCTGTTTGAATCGGCCAGCAGGGGGTGTTTACGTTCCCTCTCCCTCATCATCAAGACCTCCTTCTGTGCTCCAGGAGAGTTCCTCATCCGCCAGGGAGACGCGCTTCAGGCCATCTACTTTGTGTGCTCGGGATCCATGGAGGTGCTGAAGGACAGCACGGTGTTGGCCATTTTAGGTAAAAATAACATCAATAACTCACTTCTTTAGTCTTTTGAATCCTAAATAATCCAAAGTTTTCTATCACACTGATGCATTAATGTGTTGCTGCTGAGTTTCAGCACCATGGAGAGCAACCAGTCATGATTCTGCTTTACTACCTGTTTCTGTTGCATGTAAGTGGGATTTAGAATTCAATAAGATCATTAATTCAATTAACCTTCAATTAGTCTGAATGAGTCATTTTTCCACCTGAATCTTGAAGGTCTTTTTTGTTGAAGAGTCCAAATCAAAGAAGCCCTCCTAGATTCTGGCAGTAAAGTGACTCAGAACCAACGGATGGATCTGAAGAAGATAACAGCCGAATTTCTTTTCATTTATTTGAGAAAACGTCTGTTTCATTTTTCTTTAAATTCACAGATTACTCTAAGATGATCAGAGGTCAAGTTGATTCAGATGCCCAAAATTCAGTCCAGTCTAGTTGGATAACATACCTCCTCTAAATTGTTTGATACTGTACAACACTGACAGTAAAAAAAAACAACAGGCACATAAGGACATTATTATGCAAAGTCCAAATTTGACAGGAACAAAAGCACAAGATTTTACAGGACAAAGTCATCTTGATGAGTTTCATCATCTGTGAGAAAGAAGCATAAAGGGACTAAAAATACTGAGTCATTTATTTACAAGAAAGTCAAGAAAAGTCACATCAGGTTCTCACGTAAAAATGTAAATAGATTAACTGCTCAGAACGTTTCTACATGAAAAGAGCTTAAAGAGGTTTTTATGTGTTACAGGATTAAGTTCATTTAAGGAAGCGTTGAATTCTCTGAACACTCAAGAACAAAGACTTTTTATCTAAATGGATTTTTAAGAATATGTTAAAACATGGTGTGTAGGTTGATTCAGACACATGTGGGCAGGAGACGTGTTCAGGATCAAAACATCTGGTTTAATAATCAAACAGTGAAGCCCATGAGAGGGTCATGTGACACAAACAGGAGTGAACAAAAGACACTAAACTGAGAAAAACCAGGAGTATAGTATATGCTGGATGGATTGATGAAGAATTGAACACAGGTGTGATGATTCCTAACGAAGGTCAGGTGATTTATGAGGACCATCAACATGTATAATAAAACACAGGAAAGTCCAAATGGGATAGTTTTCTGAAATAAGAAAAACAAAAACACACCTCCAGGTATCGACCTCCGTTGATTAATGTCGTTCTTATCTGCCTGCTCATGTTTTTTCTCTTACTTTTAGTTGTAATTAGCTATTTGATTGTATGCAGGTGAGGAAGTAGGACTTTCAGTCTCCAGTGTCCAGACTCTGGTTCTAACAATACAAACAGTCCATATAAATGGAATATTATAGTTTCACTTATGAACAACTGAAGTTGGCAGAGAGGCATTTTCTATCTTTATATGTCAATAATGCTAAAAAAGAGAATTACAAACCAAAAAAAAACCTTAAACTATTTGGAAAATGTCAAGAACTATAAATAAATAAAAAGGAGATCGTTACTTCAGTGATTCTGGTTTATTATATTATAGAGAACGTCTAACATTTTATGGAGAGGAAACTAATCAAGAGGATCAGCGCTGTATTCATAAACATGCAATCATCTCCACATTAAACTGCCCTGTGGGTAAACAATTCACACCCCATCAGGTGGAAGATGGAGTTTGACCCAGAACTGTTTGGAGATCCCTCAAACCCCAAAAGAAAACCATAAACAGCAGAAATGTGTCATTTCAAATCTGTCATTAGGTGTTCCACTTTGAGTCTGTCAACATTCTGTAAACATGTTGGTGTTTTCATCCTTTTGTTTTGTAGCATCGTTAGAACTTCTAATCCAACTGGTGTTGTGAAGAACAGCTGCTATCCCAAAAAAAATCCAATTATATAAGTTATATACAAAGAAGAGCAGCTTCACCTTTTAGCTGGCACAGAAGCACTTCTGGCCCCCAGTTTTCAGGTTAATTAACTGGCTACATCCACAAATGTGTGTCAAAGTGTTGTTCCACCGGAAAGAAAAGAGCCTCTCCTGAGTCGTGTCCCACAACTCTGACACTCATTCCTCTCCACATTCTCACGGATAAAACAGAATGCAGAAACACAAACAGACCCACAAACAGTTCAGCCTCAAATAAAGCAAAGACAGCAAATTATCCTCACTGTTCATTCCAACCGGAGAACTGCTGTAAATAATAAACTGAGCGCTGCCTTCAGAGGATAGACCGTGGACTCATTAATATGTTGTTCATGCACAAGCATGTGGATGTTGAAACATGCAGAAACACTGCGCTCTTCCTCCTCCTCTTCATACACTTAAGCACAAACGGTTCGTCTTAGAGAAAACACTCTGGATTTCTTTCCTGTGCTAAAAGAGAATCATAAAAAAGAAAAAACACGTGTTATTTTTCTTCTCTGGTTTCACTCCTGTTTTGTTCTGTTTCTCTCCCAAACACACATGCACACGCACCACAAATTGATTTTACATCAGATTTACACCTCTGGTGGAAACGTGTTTGAGAGAGAAAGCAGAAAACACAGAGCTGCTTTTCCAGTTAAAGAGATAAGTGTCTTCCTTTTAGCTCTGAAGGTATTACTTTTCCTGTTTTAAATGAGTTTTCCTGCTTGTGTGGTAAGTCCCTTAAGATCAAAGCTTTGCATTTTTGCACATCTGCAGGATTCCATATCAGTACATAACCAACCTGAAAAGGTAAAACATCTCGTGTTTGTGATATAAATCGATGTTTAAGGGTCAAGTGAGTGATGCTTTAGATACATTTTTAATGCCTCATCTTCAACTTCCTGTCTCTTTGTTTTAAAGGTCGTGGCGACCTGATCGGCTCTGACTGTCTGACGCAGGAGGAAGTGATCAAGACTAACGCCTGTGTGAAGGCTCTCACCTACTGCGACCTCCAGTACATCAGCCTCAAAGGGCTCCGTGAGGTGCTCTGCCTCTATCCCGACTACGCCCAGAAGTTTGTCACTGAGATCCAGCACGACCTGACGTACAACCTGCGAGAGAGACACAACACTGAGGTAAAGCAGAAAACCAGAGAATTTAAGTTGGAAACATTTAACACGTCTGGATTTCAAACTCCAGTAATGATTTTAAAAAGTGATCAAATGATCAAATTCATCTAAATGGATCGAGTGAAACTGGAAAACTCAACTTGATCATTTTTTACACTTAATATTGAAAAATCCTCATGAGGTTAAACATTTTTATCTTCAGACCTCTTGATGGTAGTAGGTGTGGGTGTGCTGTAAGAGTCTTGACTTTCTTTTGGAAAACTGGAAATATGGTTTTGTAAATAAAGAGTTTGGGTGAATCATCACTTCTACATTTAGATTAATGGTAAAAAAAGACATCAAAATGTTAGAGAGGGTTTTCTAATTCCTCTACGAGTCGCAGGGCCTTACTGTCTCGTTACTGGAATCCAGAAGACTCATTTTCTCTCAAAATAGTCATGGACATGTTGCTAGTGTGTGGAATCCTTCTCAATCTGGTTTCATAAGACGGGCTCGGAGAAACTTCGACAATAGTCTGTGACTCTTAAAACATCCTGAGACTGATTGGAGATAAAAAAAAAAAATCCAACGAGAAAATAACAAAATTGCAAATATTTTTTGTGGAACAAATGAAGTTATAATTCAGACATGTTGTGACACAGACTGGCTTTATCAACTTAAATCTCTTTTATCTGTTATAATTCAGAGCCATTAAGCAGATAAAGGCTGCTCAATATAAAACCTGCTGTTACAATGTTATCTTTAAATATTGCAAGAACTGTCAGTTAATATAAATCCACATTGTTCTTTCCAGTTTTTCAGATATTACACACAATGATGTTAAAGTTACATTTTCATTATATTGTTAAACTCTATAAAGTACAATGTAACAACAACAACAAACTTTATTTATAAAGCGCTTTTCAAACACAGTTTATCAAAGTGCTTTACAGCTTTAAAATGACCCCACAACTAGGGCTGTAATCAACCAAAGAAACTGTTGGTCGACTGAAACCCATAAATTTCAACTAAAAATCGACTAATTGGGGGGGTTAGATAGTAGCCCCTGATTACCGCATATACGCACAAAAGGCGATTCGGGGAAAATTATCTTCTGGGAGTACCTGACGGATGATGCCGTTGTCGCGGACGGGTGCGCCTGCATTTAGATGAATAAATTAATTTTAGTCTAACATATTGAAATAATTACAATATTAACAGTCAATAATAGCCTACCGTTTTTAGATGATACGCCATGTTTGTCGTCGAGCTGTGATATGCAAACTGTTGTTTGCAAATTTTGCATTCGACTTTTTTCCCTCCATCTATTTTGGTAAAAGTCTGCCACACTGCCGATGTCTTTGACATGGTTGGTAGAGGACTCACTGTAGGATGAAACGCTAAAGGCCCAAATATTCAGCAAACCATCGGACGTGGACGTTTATGACCTCCCCTCCCCCACAGTCTACTGTGTAAACTATATGAAATTATCATGGCATAAAAAGACCAATCAGAATTTTGGTTGACTCAGCACACATCGACCAATCAGTCGACCAGTCGACTTGGACTTTACAGCCCTACCCAAAACCCCCCCTTTAAAAAAACAAAAATAAAATAAAATAAAACCCCCGTCCCAACCCATCGACCACACACACACACACACAAGTGTGTTTTGGTATCCTTATGGGGACCGTCCATTGACTTCCATTGATTTTAGTAACTAGATTTATACCTAACCCAAACCCTTTTCCTAACCTTAACCATTACTGATCTATAACTAACCCTAAGACTAACTAAAACTCTATTCACACCATACCTATAAACCTAACCCCTAACCCTAAAAAGGGGAGTCCCCCTCATGGGGACCAGGCTTCGGTCCCCACAAGAACCCTCGGACCCCAGAAAGATAGTAAAAGTCAGGAAACTGGTCCCCAGGAGGTCAGAAATACAAACCCACACACACACACACACACCATCATCATGTTTCCTTCAAAAACATTAGATTCTTCTTTCTCTAAAACAAGAATTAACCCTTAAATTTTAGCGCTACTGTCTGTCTAACGTGACCTTATTTCAATGTTTATAAACCTAAAACCGTGCAGAAAATTACACACGCAGCTGAAGCTTTTTGCACACGTGTCCTTTCTGAAAGATGAAGAGTTTTGCACACAGAGCATGCACGCCGTTGGTATGTCACCATGCATTGTTTTTCAAATACATTCACACCTGCAAACACAACTCACATGACATTTTTCTGGCATGCAGCATTTCAAGACAACACGTGCTGCACTCATGAATACCAACACTCAAATCCAAACAGTCCCCTCTCTGCTCGGTTCCCTCCCGGCAAACCTCTGCTAAAATTAAACCTCTGTGATCTAAAAATACCAGACAGGCATGTGAGCCAAAGACTGGATGGAGAGGACAACAAACGGAGGAGAAGAAAGGGGGGCGGGGGGGGTGAAGAGGGAAAGCGGGAGAGATAAAGCTGTATATTTATCAGCTTAGAAATAAAAGGTGTGATAAAATACACCCAGTAGCTTTTTAATACCTGCTAGAATTAGTTTTAATGTTTTAAAACCTGATAACGATCAGAAGGAGGATCAGTAAGTCACTTCAGTGTTTGCTTTTGAATGGAAATGCTTCTTTGTTGAGCTTTTAACTTGAATGGACATCAGTTCTTATACGTCTCTCGTGAATGGCAAACATTCACCTTCAGTAACATGTTCAGTGGCTCAACAGCGACCCCATCTGGGCAAAGAATAAAGAGACTGGAACTCCAATCAAAAAAACAGAACAAAAAAGAGTAACAAAAGACATTTTTAAATAAAAACAAAGTATTTGTATCATGTTACATATCCTTTGTACAACCTATCTGTGTCTTAGTAACTCATTATTTACTTTATTCTGTGCTTAATTACCCAAACAGTTTAGCATGCTATTCAAACATCTTGAAGACGTAAAGAAAATCTGAAAATGTTTTGAAATGATTCACAACATTTATCAGAAATGGCAAGTTTTTTATATCCAGTAAACCTAAAAGCAGAAACTTTGAGCGAATTGTTTGATTAAAAATAACTTCTTAGTGTGTCTGAGATGTTGGAGTGGCTTGAATGAGTATTTGAAGAGCCTGCAGATGGTGAAGCATTTCTGCTCTCCTGTAATCAGTGACAAAAACACAGAGGGAAGAGAAATACACTCTAAAATCGACAGGCGGTGACTCCAAACAGCCTGGTGACACAAACTCACTTTCACTGTAAAGCTACATTTTTATATACAATAACATTTTGTATCTGAATTTGATATTTCTGTTTGAATGTCTTATAGGATTTAGTTTACTCAGTGTGTTCTGCTGCACTTAATACATTTAAAAACGTATATTAACCTGGTTAATAACAATCTTTTTTATTACATGGGTACAATTTTAAATATGTGATGCAATATTTCTAAAAGATCAAATTAAAGTGAATTTTCTGTTTTTCTAATTAAAAAATGCAGCAATTATAAAACAGAACTTATACAATCTTGTGCAGCCTGATGGAAATCTTTAATACTTTTAATCCTTTTTAAACATCAACAGAAAAGCAGAAGTAAAATAAACGGAGACATAAAAGCTTAAATGACTGTTATTTCTGTGTTGTTGATCCAGATTATATGAAAGGAAATCCACACGTCAGAGTCAATGCACAAAGGAAAGCTATATAATACAAAGTCGTTTAATCGGTTACGTATATTTAAATCTGCGTCACATAGTGTGACTAAGATCTAATCAGCCTTATTATCTGGAGAATAAAGCAGTTCTTGATCTTGATTTATTGAAGGGAACCTTTGGATGCAGGAGGTTAAATAGCTCATGGATCTCTGCTTCTCTCCTTGAAGATGGTCTCTGAGGAGAGGAACAGCAGAAATCTGGGTCAGGACAGACCTGCTCATGTCTATGATCTGTAGAAGGTGTTTTTGAGATCATAAATCTTCCTCGACGTGAGGTGGTCTCAGTGTGTTCCATTGTGTAAATCTGCATCATCGTCATCAGCTGTCATATCGCTAGGTGTGCTGTTGAGTACAGGATTGAGACCAAAACAAAGTCTGAAAGGACAAAGTCAACAACTTTGTCGCTTTCCAGAGCGAGTCATTACAGTAACACTAGATTAAAATAATGATTGTTCCTTACCTGTCCAGGAGAAGAAAAGCCAGCTCCGAGTCAAATCTTAATTCTCTCGTTCTCTCAGTGCTCTCCATCTTGGAAAAGCAAGACCAATATTTATCCTGGTTTTGTCCCTTGCTTTACCCGGTTTGTTTGTCATTGGCCGTGGCTTCTTGGGTGATGAAATTTGTTCCCGGTCATCTTCAGGTGAACGCTTTGCTCCGCCTTCCGCCATTTCGCTTCAACAATGTGTGTCGGCTGTACTGAGCGAAGGGAGGGCCTTCGCTCAGTACATGAAGGAGGCGGAGTTTCACATGCACGAACATGCACGTGGAAGGAGACCACCTTTGTAAACAAGAGGCTCGATATCAACACAGAGAGATGGTGTGTGACCTCATGCTATGTTCCAGATGGAATTACACATCTAGAGCTTCACATTGCACATTTTGAATTCTTTCAAACTGGAAATGATGAATTTTCACTTATTGCTCCTTTAAATCATAATGAGGAATTCATGATGAACTTCGTCCATGCTGTTCTGTTAGCTGTCAGTCGGGATGAGAAAAGACTGATTAATCTGGTTTTTGTCATAAACTGCTCTGATTTCCATCATTCAGACTGACTATGAGAGTAACGGAGGGATCGTGAAGAAGCTTCCTTCCATTAAAGAGGATGAGGAGGGATCAGGCTCTGAGGGTGAACGCTCTCCTCTCCCCAAGATATCTTCTCTGGGCAGGTTGGGTCGAGGTCTGCGCTCCCCCCTGCGTTCCCCTCTGCGATCCCCGCTGCTGCCACCGAGACCCTTCAGACCAACGAGAGATCAAAGCCGACCTACCAGCCTGCAGATCCCCGTGGTGAGCTTCAGCTGCCTGCAGCCGGACCTCAGCCCTCGGTAAGGATCTGAGGAAGTCCTGTACAGTTAACCAGGAGTCAGATCTGAGACAGTACACAAGCCTAGACTGTGTTTCAGTGCAGGAAAAAATAGATACAAATCTTTAATCTTTAGCATTTATAAATGTTTCCCAGCAAACTTAGAGTGACTGTTCAGATCTTTAAAAATGTTTTTTTGTGGAAAGATGATAAAGGATGAACAGATTTCCTGTTCCTTGTTTTCAGAGTCAAATTCTGTCTGGATTTACGAGATCACAGCTTTTTAAAAAAATGTAAATAAAGACGTGATTAATAACCTTTACCGGTGGACGGTGTGAGTGACAGCGGGTGTGAGTACATTCAGTCTGTCAGCCTGGCTGCAGATTGTCATGCAGGTGTGAGCAGCTTCTCTCTGACAGGTCCTTGTCCTCTGTCAGTGTGGGTGACCTTTGACCTGCTGACAGCTGGTGAGCTTCTCTCTGTAACGATGCAGTTCCAGGCGGGTGCAGGACGTCTCTGACATGTTTGTGAACTTTGTCTGGGTTTTAGAAAAGGGATTGGACCAGAAGAAGTAAAGCAGGAAATGCTGAAATGAAAAGTGAAATTATTTATAGAAGTAATTTTCGATCTTTTCAAAGTGAAACGTTGGTTGAAATGTTTTCTTATCAGTAGCTCGTGTCTGTCTAAACACCCCCTGTGTATGATATAATCCCTGCGTTTGATCTGTGGCTCGGAGACATGATGTCATGGTGAGGCAAAGTGTCATGTGATCTGATGAAAATGAAGAAGACTAGAATTTGACATGCTATGCTAATAAGCTGCACATCCCACACAGAAAACCTTCAGCAGTCAGAACTGAAGGACGTGCTCGTGTTTAGTTTCTTCTTCTCTTTGTTTCCAGTTACTTTCAAGCTGTTTTTGTTTTGGTTGTAACGTGTTTCGGTTGCTGTAGACTTCTCGCTTGTCGTTAGCTGCTAATTATTATCCCATTAATCCAGTTTCCTGTTTTTTCTGTCAGATCCTCGTTCATAAGTTTCATTTCAAGCCATTACAATATTTAGATTCTTGTTTGTGAACCGTTCCCTTCCACAGAAACGCTCCTCCAGAACTGGGTAAAATCCCTCATTTGCATTCCAGGCTTTTCTCTAAAAATAAATGATGCTGTTATATAACACTTTGAACCTAATTGCAAATCTTAGACACAAGCTTAACAAAAATATGATTTTAGTTCTTAAACAATTAAGAGGATGTGCAAAAAGAGGTTAACTTGAGAAGATTGTGTGAACTGAATGAACCTGCATGCAGAATCCATCCAGCTCTACGATTTATCTGTTAAAAACCTGCATGTTTAGGAAAGACGGCACTAAGACTCAATACAAACATGTTCAACTCTATTAAAACTCCACCTAATTACAATTTAGCCTTTTGTTTAAATGAAGCCTCTCAGCACTCTCTGGTGTTTGTCTCTTGTCACCATTTCTACAAACTGTGTCTCACTAAGTTGAGAAAAACACAATTTAACTGTCATAAAATTCACTCGGTTTATTTATACTTCCAGAGGGAAGACGTTCTCCTCCACTCTCTTTTGCTTCCACTGTTAAAAATAGGATTGAGTTTAGATATGATTAAACCCTGGAGTAAAAAAAAAACAAAAAAACATAGGAAATTATTTGCTGGAGATATTAAGCGGAGTCGTGATTAGGTCTCTAATGAGAAGCTGTAATGATGTTCCGTGTGATTGGTTTGTTATTACGGCGTCTCTGAAGCTCTAACTGTGACCTCTCAGTATAGATCACTTACAGTCATTTTAGTGACTCGACCATGTCCATTTTTATAGAAAACCATTTGTGGGACTTTATGCAGCTTAGAATTAGTTTCCCTTCTGGCTGCAGGACAGATTGATTTGTTGTGCTTTTCTGCCACCAAGTGGAGCTTTTTCTTACTACATCACAGTAAACTTTCAAAGTAAAGCGTATTTATTCCACAGATAAAAATCACAAAGTGCCTCACAAAAAATAAACATCTAAATTAAAATGTGATTAAACAATAATTATAATTTAAAAACTAATTCAACATAATTTTCTTGAATTTCCCTTCGGGGATTAATAAAGTATTTTTGATTTTTGATTTGATTTGATTTGATTTTCAGTAACACCTTGGAGACTACGGTTCCTTTGGGTTTTATATCTGGTGCTTGTTAGAAGGTTTTGGTTTGAAGAGCCAAACCCGACCCTGAAGAGCTCTGGAAAGGAAAGTTTGGAGTAAATTCTAAGATTCAGTGTAAGATCTTTAAAACAGAGATGACGTTTGCAGCTGTGCAGCAGAATTTTGTACCAACTTAAGGGACTTTTTTAAAACAGGAAACATATGTGTGAATCATCTAAATGAAAGGAAATGACAACATGAACAATCATCTCAACTTAACCAGCCTGGTTAGTTTATAAATATTTCTCAGATGATAAAAAACATTTTAAACTAATTGTTTTTGGTGACCTGGACAAAAATATCTCAAGTCTGACTTGATGGCAGAGTTTAAAGGGCCTGTTAGAAACCTGATCAGAGGAACCAGGACCTCAGGGACCCGGGATTCTTTATTCTTACCCAGTTAGTGATTTCTGATCAATATTTGACAGTGAAAATCCTTGAAGGATCAGCACAGCTGGATGTCACCTTATCAGAAGAGATAGTGACAGCGATATAATGCGATTTACTGATTAGCATAGCAAAAACAGGAAGTGCTGCCTCCTGTTAGCGTCCAACCGTTGAGTTGTAACATTCTGTTTTCCAGCTTTGTGGACGGGATTGAAACAGAGAACCTCAGCGGTTCGACCCAGAAGTTTGATTTTTCTCCCAGTGCGACCATGAGTTTTCTACCCAGCCCTGATTCAGCCACGTCAGGTGAACACGCACGTATTCTAAACACAAAACATAATGTAGTTGTGTTTTAATGAACCGGTGAGTCACTGATACTGAACAGTTTTCTGGTCTCGTTCCATGAACTCAGAAGCTCGTGATGAAGCTGACACCATGCAGACTATTGCTAAGCTGAAACACGAGGTAAGAATGATCTAAAATTCCCTGCTACAAAATAAATGTTATAATAATGCAAGCCATAAAGATTTATTATAGTTATTCTAGATGCTAAATGCCAGTTAACTTAACATTTAATATTTTATGGTTAAATTCAAGTGTAGAAAACTAAACCACAGAAGACATTTTTAACAAGAATAAAACGTTTTGCAGTTTCTCTGAAGATGAAAATACATGAATATGCAGATCAGACTGAATATTGGATAAAGTGTAAGTTTATACATAAAACTAAAAATAAAATCTATTTTTTTACCTTGTAATTAGTGGAAACAATGTTATTTTAAGTCAAAACATAGTTTCAGTTGTTCTAGTAGGTTAAAAGAGGAAAAAGGTCATTGGACTTTTTTCTGGGTTTTTGAAAATGTTTCATTTAGCAACAAAAATTTGGAGGATTTAACAGGTAAAACTGTCTTGTCAAATCCTTCAGAGTTCCTCCCTCTCATCGATCTACTTTAGGACAATCTTTGGTTTCTTTGTCTTTCATTTAAATTATGAATTTATTCTATTTTTCCATATTTTATTATATTTACAACAAAGTGTTGTGAACAAACACCTTCATTCTTCCAGATGTGCGTTCTCTCCCGTCAAGTTATGTCTGTGAGTCAGGAGCTGCAGGAAGTGACTCGCCTCCTCAGACCTCTCTTTCACAGCTCCTCTTCACTGCTAATACCCTGCGCTGTGACTCCGCCCCCCAGCATGTCCTCTCAGAGCTGCTCGCCAGCACCGCCCCTTCTAACCCAGCATGCCCCTGTGGATTGTCCAGATGTTCAGAACCCTCCACCCGTCCTGGTAACGGACTTACACTCGCCTCAGCTGAGCGCCATCAGAACCTTTCAGGGGGAGTTTGATCCGCTTCACAGTTCCAGAACCTCCTCCCTTCCACACAGTCCTCCCATTTCCCATCAGATCAGTCCCGCTCCTCGACTCTCTCATTGTTCAGCTCCTCCTTCAGTCAACAGCTCTCCTCATGGTCACACACATACCTGTCCTTCCTCCATCCCGTCTGTGTTGTCCTCCAGCCACCTGTCTTACACCACTCCCCTTCTGGTGGACTTATCAGAACCAGAGCCACAAGCACAAGCCCAGTCTGGTCTCCCACTGTCCTCCCAGGCTGAGTTCCACTCCTATCCCTGTTCTTCTCCCCAGTCTCACATCCAGTTTGACATGGACATTGACATCCAGCCTCAGCACCATCTCCAAACCTCCAGCACAGCATCAAACTCTCAGATCCCCCTCCTGAACCTGCACGAGGTGGAGTGGCGGGAACGCAGCACCCAGCTCAGCTTTGTGGATGAAGGGCAGCCATCAGTGTGAACAGACACAAACAGGAAGTGGACAGAAAGAGGACAGAATTTCCACACAACTAACTGCATGATGAACATTTGCCTGTGTTTAACGGGGCATTTTTATGTAAATATGTTGTTTTTAAACTGTCAGCACTGTCAAAAAGATCTGATAATAAACTTATTTAACTGGTTGAAAAGTTTTCTACAACTTTTTTAAGGAACACATGATCATTTTTTTTAATAAATAGTTGTTTTTTTTAGATTAGGTGACATGCTGGCTGAGATCATAGAATCATCGGCATGTAGTTGTCAACTGTCTCCTGCAGGTGTTGTTGGTCTGTGTAGTTCTCTCCAGTGGACTCCTGATGTTAGCTCTGCAGCTGGATCTGTAGCTGAAGCTCAAGAAGACTGCAGGTAAAGGGAATTTTTCTTTACTTTGAGTTGCATGTAAATATTATTGTATTAGTTATTATTTCTGTGATTTAAAGATCTAAACAAACTTCTGAAGCATCAAAAACTAAACCTCTCAGATGCAAACAAAACATTTGTTTTATCATGGAAAGTATTTGTCTTAATGCTCTCACACGTTTATTTTTATTCTCAGCCTACTCAGAATCCTTGTGACTTTTATTTTGAAAGTCATTTTCCGGTTGCACTGATTGCTCTTTGTTTTTATGCTTTAGCCCAAAGTTAATGTGAGGGACTTCTCAGGGCTTCGTTCTCATTGGTTAGTTTTGTCACAAGCACCAGATTCAAGATTTGACCGGGTAACAGTGTTCATGTTTTCCATAAAGACACCGTGTTACCATGGAGATGGACCTCAACCACAGCAGAGTCCTGCAAACGCACTGCACACAGAAATACTAAAACAAATGTATTTTGATGATAATGTACTTTTCAAACTAAAATTGTTGTTTCATACTTTAGGACAAAATTGCCTTTAAGTCACAGAGAGAGAGAAAGAGCCTCTTTTTGCAACTTGGACCATCAAAGAAGTTTTGAATTGTCATTAAGAAAATAATTCTGTATAACTAAGAAGATGACTCTTAGTGAAAAGGGAAAAAATAAATAGAAAAAGACTAAATAAATTAAAGTATAAATTATACTTTACTTATATTAACTTACATAAACTGATTCAGACATTCTGTCATTGTGGTTTGCGTGTTGTTACCACAAGACGCCACAGGGTGGCAGCATTTCCACAAGACGCAGACAACAGCTTAAAGTTTCTTAGTTTTGTTTCACATCATTGGACTTTTTTGTCACTTCGTAACGGTTTTATTAAATAATTAGTAAATGTTAGAATAGATTTCTACCTCAAATACATTAAAAGGAAAACTTATAATTGATTTTAACACATTAAACTCTTAATTGATCATAAAATGTTTCCATTTGACAACTTGAATCTGAATTAGTCTTTAATTTTTGATAAATGCTACACCTCAGCCTACGTGAAACGCATATGGATTAATCTAATTTTAAAAATTATAAATTTAAACAGAAACATGTCCTATTAACTTAAAGTCTTCAAATTGAACACGTACCATCACAAAAGTCTTTCACACACATCATGGTGAGATTGTCAAACAGATTTAGGATGAAGCTGGACAGACAAGTGTTGGTACTACACACACACACACACAGAGAAACCACAGAGGAGGAGGCAGACAGGCTGACTGGTAATGATAGGTGACTATTCTTCCATCTAAAATAAATCACAAAGTGCTGACCGCATCGTCGGAGAGCAGCAGGTCTGCTGTTTGGACAAATAAACATATAAGTGAAGGGCAGACTTTATGTTAGAAAAAGAAAAACATGTATGATTTTAACTTTTGACCGATCATGTCAGTCTGTTCCTAAACCTGCTGGTTTCCCCCAGATCTCCTCAAAAAGTGCAACATATCAGTAACAACATTCAGGATTTGCTTGATAAAAAAAGACTGCGATGCACTTCTCAGCACAAGTTTAGATCTTATTAACTTTATATCAATAAATATTTAATCATTAATACATGGATTTGTAGGTGCTCTACCTTTTTAACAGGATTAGTATGTTCCTAAAACCTGCTATGTGTCTACTGCCCTCTGGTGGAGAATGTTAGTTCAACGTGAGCGCCAATTTGTTTACATTTATTTCCATTACATCACAACATAGAATTATTGTATTTATCCAACAAAGAGTTCAATTTAAAATAAATATATATTTAATTTTGTGCTTAATATTTCATGCATTGGGTTTTAAAAAGTTATATCGATACAAACCCTTTAGGTTAAACATCTTCTGTATGTGTTTACAACACAAAAACAACATGTTTGTGTTTGTGGATGTAAAACAATAATTACAAAGGAAACATGATCAGAACTGAACAGAAGCTTTCAGATTTATGAAAATATGTTCTATAAATATGAGAAATTGAGTTTGAACTCTAAAAAAGTGTGCATTCAGTCTTCATCATAAAATATGTTTTTTTTTAAAAGTTGATTTATTCATGTTTATGTATATTTTCCACCAGCAGGGGGAAGACGGTGTCCTGTTCGTCAAACCTGTGAATTACAGTGAAACTTTAAAATTATCATGCGTCTCTTCAGAGCAGCGTGTTCAGATCTTTAATCAGCTGTTTGATGAACTTCTGGATGTTAATCACCTTCTTTTTCATCTTCCTCGCCCTCCTCTTCGTTTCAGCATCCGGGACATTCATTAATTTTTCTAAATCTGTGATCACATTAGTCATTTAGACTTTAAGTCACGATGAAGTAGCTCGTTTCTTCCATCTGTAAGGAAACATCACATTTACTTTTTGTTAAAGGTAAATAAGGTTTTTTTATGGCAGGAATATTTTCACACGTATCACTTTGTTTCTGGATTTCCCTCCCTCTCTTCCCTCCCTCCCTTCCCTCCTCCTTCCCTCTTCTCTCTCTCCATGTGTCACTTTACTTCTCTTTTCTCAGCCGGCAGCAGCAGTCTGTCCTCATCACTCTTCTTCTGTGCATCTCGGTTTGCTGCGCGTTTCATCCAAAAGGCATCAGGACATTCATCCCGTCTCAGGCTGGATTCACTTGTTTTCACCAATGGATGGAGTTTCTCGCCCAGCGTGCACAGCGACTTCATGAAAAGTGAGTGAGCGTTTTATTAGAAAAGTTCTTCACCTCCAGGTGTGTAAGGAATAACAAATAGCTTTATAATAAACCTGCAGGATGAATGAGCTGTGATAGAAAGTTAAATGATTCATAGCTTGTTCAAACTTTTGGTTTATCATGTTGGTTTTTGTAAATTTACAGTATTTAATTGATATTTTTCATACAACAACTTCTCTTGTTTAACAGCTGACTGGATTTCTAATTTTTCATCAGTTAACCAGTTCTAATTAGAAATTCTTATAATAAATAGAAGACTAGCATCAGACATTATCTTCATTTCCAAAGTATGTTAGGAAAATTAATCTGTTTTAAAGTAAAAGATAAAAAACAAAAGTATGTTCATTTATTTTAATTAATTTCTTTGACACCTGTGAAGCTGACAGTATCTTGGTAAAAACATTGCTATACTTTTCTTTTTACTACTTATAGCTGATCAATAAGTGGATCGGTAAAGTCTGAACAAGGTCTGCTGCTCTGAAATAATCTTTTAAATTAGGAATTAAAATGTCCAAAATCGACTCTGAATTTACTCTAAGAGAATATTTATTGAACAAAATGAAAAGAAAATAGACAAATTAAGTTTTATTCATGAAGAAATAAGATAAAGAAAGATGAGAATAAAATATAAATTATTAGCCAATTAATTATTTGCTAAATTGCATTTTTTAAAGCTAAAACATAAAGACACAACAGATTCATTAGTTTTGCTGGAATCTGGAGTCACATCAGTTTCAAATTCATGTAACTTGATAAAATCAACATTCTTCAGTTTGACTTGTTCGGATAATCGTTTTTGTTTCTCACCTTGTAAGAACTTAAACGCACCTGCAGATAATAACATTATAACATGTCTGATTAAGAGCACAAACAAAACTTTGTTTTTTTCCTGTTTTTGTTGTTGTTCTTATTTATTAATCCTGACATATTAGGATCAGTGTCGTGGTTCATTTGGTTCCCCTGGATCAAACTGAGTCATTATTAGTTTAACTATTAGTTTCAGCTGCTCTGATGGGATGTACAACACCTGAATCGTTTACATCCAAAACTGTCTCTCTGGGTAAATGTTGTCTGTTGAAACAACAATAAATATTAACATGTATCCATTAAACTCTGTAACATAAACATTTACTCAACATGTCAGATATTACTCTTTAGCTGATAATTATCAATATATAATCAATATGCTGCTAAATCTGGAGAATTTTTAATGGAATTTGCTGCGTATGAAAGTTTGAGCTGGTAGAAGCTTCTTTATATATAATCTCAATCAGAGAGGAAATATGTGCATCAGAATAACAACAAATGGAGGAAAATAGTTTTTAAAGCTGGAAACGTTTATAGAAAATGTTTTTAAACCTACTAAACTTATTGTTATTATTTGGTTAGTAATTGTATTTTTGATAGATTTTCATAAAGTTTCTGATTTGAACAAAAGTGTGGGAATTTTTTAATTTTTTTTATTGAAAACCTGTGTGTGTTACTAGTAAAGTAAATCTCCACCTAATAATGTTGATATATGCAGGTAAAGCTTCTTGTAATGAATCATGTATAATGAGGGAATATCACACATTTCAGTTACTTTAGGTTCAATTAAGGTAAATATAGTGTTTAATCTTTAAAAATAAGCAGATTAGCTCCAGATCTTATTGAATCTGATGGATATTTGAACTAACAGAACCATTTGGACCAATTCCTCCAAACCTTTAGGAGTTACCAGCTCCCAGTCATCACAAGCAAATTAAATCCCATTAAGCCTCATCAGGTCAGAACTGTGGACCCCTCGGGGCTCTTTCATCACACGTTAGAAGCTACTGAGTGTGTGTGGAGTGTGTGACATTTGGCCTCCATGTGTGCTTGTAAAGTGCACAGCGTCTCTGCAGGGAGTGTGTGGTCTCTTGGCTGTTCACCCACCGAACGTGTTGCTTGAAGTGGTTTTATCTGAGTTTGGGAAACTGCAGCACAGCAAGGTTTTGTGTTTTTTTCTTTATAAAGCCACAGTGAAATTTAGCCATAAATTGCATTTTGACTGATATTTAAAAACATCACATTTAACTGATTTTTGAAGTCAAAAGTGAGACATAAGTTTAAAAGAAGGATTCTTAATTTCTCTTTTGGTGGAGAAAATTGTGTCATTGTAACTCCAAAAACTTGATAAATGGAGAAATAAATCATGGAAAAACTTAGTAAAAGTTTTAAATTAAACAAATAACACCAAAAAAGTACAAACTAATCAAAAAAAGAAAGTAGATATGTACAAAATGCTATTTTCTATCAAATAAAACATTTTATTGCTGCAGTGTAAATGAACATTTTAACCTCCTGAAAATCTTCCTTTATATTTTTATGTTGATTCATAGATTATTTTAAAGGGTCAGAGGTCAAAAAGAGGGAAACGGTCTGCTCAGTCTGAATTTTAATCCTCCAAAATTTAATTTGAAACTGTCCCTTTAATTGAAGTCACACATTCATTTCACATGCAACAGTATTTACTGTTTTCAGTTTTTTTCTTCAAACACCACAACCATTTCTTTTTTCCTTTCACATTTTATGTCTCCTCATTAATGGCTTGATAATTGCTCGAGTTAGACGGAAAAATATGAAGGAGGGAAGGGGGTTAATTATAATCCATTACCCCAAATATTCCAAAAACGTGTTTATTAGAAGCAGATGAAACTCAAACAGAGAGAGAGAGAGAGAGAGAGAGAGAGCACGCTGTTTGTCGTCTGTCAGAGCGACATAAAACCTGCGCTGCCAATGAAAAACACATATGAGAACATTTTAACGAGACTGTGTTGATTTGAGGAAATTCACTGAGAGGAAATCGAGTCCGGAGAAAGAAATTTGTCAGGACGTTTCAGATGTTTTCAGGCTTTTGATTGGGTCATTAAATCACGATAAAGGATTGACGGGCAAATTGGGAAAGGCAGTGTGGGATGGACAGCTGCACCCACTGATGGGAGGGGATCGGGTGGTCCTCTCAGTGATGTAACATCTGTTATACATGCAAAAAGCTGCTCTACATCTTCTCACTGAAAAAAGATCTCATTCTAATCAGACTTTTGTATCATGATGATTTAAAATAAAGACACAGAGGAGAGTCAGAACTCTCTGATTTCACTTCTTTTCTGTTAATCGATAAATCCTACAGCAGATACAACAAGTCCTGCAATCCATGTAGGGAGCATCATGTAAGTTAATACAAGTTTTATACGCTCTGAAATGAAACTTATATAAGCATTTGATTCTTTTTTAGGTTTCTGTAACATCTTTAAATCCTCCTAAGAAGGAAGAAGAGACAGGATGGTCCTGTTACCTTCCTGTTAATTAAACATTTTAAATTCAGGAACATCATCCTCCCTGAAAAATGTCACTTTATGTGTAGAAAAGATTTGTTTTATTTAGAAATACTTTCTGTTTACTGAAACACACATATTAATACTTTTAATCTAACTAAACTAAAACAGGTTTAAATGTTCATCTTGTGATCATATTTAAATTTTAAATAAAAGACAGTAAAACAGAAGAATTGCAGGCGTTTGAAAATGACTCCCTCAAACAGAGTTTTTATTTATTTGTATCCATAACTACAGCTCACTGAGTGTATTGTTATAATGTTCCATACACGCCTTAAATGTCTTCACATCTTTCATTAAAACCTGTTTTTTGTGTACTGCTGTGTCTAAACAGAGGATAATAAACAGGTCTGTATTTAGTCTGCTGTGGCCGTCCAGACCTCCTTTTTCTGTAAATAAAGAATTGTGTTTGCTGTATTTACTGGGAGGGAATGAATAAAGTGACTTTTGTTGATGGACCAGACAGAAATAATTCAACACAGTCAACAAAAGCAAAGAGAGAAGAGTTTCTTATCATGTGAATAAAACTTTTTAAATTCAGTTTTGATCGCTTACTAAAGTTGTTTCTTGTGTTCCATCAGCCTCCCACGGCGTTCTGGCTCCTCCTCTGGACGTTTGTAGAGGGATGGAGCAGTGTGGAGGTGCAGGAGGGGGGGCAGAGAGCCCCAGGCTGCAGGACTCTGCCAGCCCAGAAGAGAGGGGGGCCAAGGGGGAAAGTCCAGCTTCCAGCGGCCCCCCACAATGCAAGACGAGTCGCGTGGAAGTGAATGGCAGCCCGGCGAACCCGACAATCAGACAGAACGGCAGCACGCCGCTGAGACCGCTAGGAGGTGAGACTGGACTCAAACTCACAAGCTTCATTAAACCTAAATGTTTTGAAATCGTTTAAATGACTAGATTATTTCTATTATTCTACAAAAGTTTGGTAGAAAGTCACAGAGAAGTGAAAAAGTTTGAGCTTTCTGTTCTCAGGATGATCCCAATATTTAAAGATTTGTTCATGAATTAAAAAAAAACAATAAGTTTATTTACCAGTTTGATTTGCTGACAAACCCTCAGCAGGATTTAACATCTAATTTCAACTTCCACATTTTCTAAATTTCTCTTGTTTGACTTAAATGTCCAAATTTGAAAGTTGATACTCTGATTGAGTTTACACACGTGTTTATTTTTTATATAAAAAATAACCTGCCACAAACTGAATTTATTGTTTTGCTAAAGTGGAAAAAAATAATTTCATTAATCTGGTTTCAAACTTTTATTTTTTAAATATCTTTAAGGTGGTTTACAGAAAGTGTTTCACTATGACTTATTTAAAACAAAAAAAGCAAAATAATATAATTTAGTTCAAATATTCTAGCTTATTTCCTTCAAACTGTTTTCACACATATATAAATATTTTTATTAACTCTTCACTCGTTCAGAAACTGATCGAAGAGAGAAAATGTACATTTCCTGCAGACGAGCTCAATCTTTCCTGAACAGAAATGTGTTTGTAAAAGAATAGAAACTGTTTTATACGAGTTAAATTAGTTATAAAATGATTAACCTACTTCCTGTAGAACTCAACATGTTCACTGTAAATGTTATTTATCAGTGGAGGGGCAGCAGTTTTCACCCTACAAGACACAAGAGGATGACAGTGATGTGCACAGATGGTCAAACACACACACACACACACACACACACACATTGGATCTTGGTTTTCTGGAGCAGCGTGTGAACTAAATGCACAGAAAACGTTCATGCTGAGATGCCGGTTTATTCTCTCATGCTGAAACCATCATCATGCATCATCACACAAACACTGTAACAGTACACACACACACACACACACTCTGCTGTGCTGCCTCCCTCCGCCCTTCCACCGAGCGGTCGGGTTATTGGCCGATAGCGTGCCTGGTGCTGCTGTGGTTTGGCTCAGGCTGATGTGTCCCGTCCTCGTCAGGAGGAGGATTGATAGCTCGCTAATTAACAGCTCCTGTGGGACAGACTGGTGGACTGGATGGGTGTGAACCGCTTCGCAGTTCGAAGGAGCTCTCGTCCAATAACAAGTCCAGGCTGATGCTCAGGGACCCGTTTGACCTCTGCAGGCACGGCGTCACTTCTGAATGCTACATGCTGAACTTTAATAGCGGTTCTAGAAACAAGTTTTATCCCATGTGGGTTTTAATATGTGGTTCAAACACAAATGCACTTGTACAATCTTATGAGTTACATTCACACAAGCAGCTCCCCAGTTTAACCAGAGTCGAGCAAGTAGACCACCAAGCAGCAAGCCATGCTGAGCAGACAAACGTCTTCTCTATGTTCATGTCAGTGTAGATTTCTGCAGGGAAAGCCTGCTGAAACACAAGATAAAAGCTGAACAATCATCATGTTTATATAACATCTTGACACATTCCAGTTTTTGGGAATGGGGGTTTCTTCCAGATGGCAGGTTAAACAGGTTATGGACAGTTTGAGACACTGAAGGTTTTTTACATGCATCTCTCCTTAAAAATGGACTCTGAGGAGGGAAGCGAGATCTCCGTGACTCTCACAGTCATTTTTTTCACATGTTGCAGGTTCTTTTCTGTCAGTGAAGCTGCAGTGAATCGTGTCCGGGTAAAAAAAGCAATTCTTGCATGAATCAGTCTCCTGAGAACGGAGTGCTGGACAGGTGTGTCCAGATATAATTTGGAACCTCTGTGTGTCGACACTCTCAACAGGGAAGCCATTATTTTTCAGGGGATCAACCTTTTTTTGTAAAACATGGAGCTACCGACTCAAACTGTCTGTCGTCCTGACAGGAAATCCAAAATCCCATTACAGAGTGAGATTTCCAGCCGGAGCAGGACTGTTATAAATCGCACAAACTGCATGTTAGTCAGATATTTGGCATTCAGATGGTCAGATCTAGATGATGGAGGCTGCAATACTGACGTGCCTGAAGAAAACTTGTTGCACCGTAACAACAGCCAAAAACTGATATTATTATTGTGTATTTTACAACATTTTAATGCAGTTGCATGTTTTTCTGTCTGTTTGCAGCTCTACAATGTACCAACAGTTGGTTCATGGTTTTATTAGTGCTTTTCCTAAGACAAACTAAACTAAACCTCCAGATAAACCTGGAGTAAACTGGACTCTGTGTTGTCGTACCAGGTTTAATGATCCCGGTCTACTGTGTGGTCGAGCACGCAGACGCAGCCGGTGACTGCGAGGGACGTGGTGAACATCACGCCGAGTTTGTGCTGGTTCGTAAAGACGTCCTGTTTACACAGCTGGTAGAGACGGCGCTCGTGGCTCTGGGTTACTCTCACAGCTCGGCAGTGCAGGCTCTCGGTAAGTGGAGCGACCGTGTCACATTTGTCAGGATCTGTGCTTCATGATCTGCAGGACTTTGTGTGTCTATTATTCTGTTCAGAACACCATGGGTTCATGGGATATTTTCCCTGATGAAAGCTGAGGTTAATGAATGGTGTAACAGAAGAAATCTTAACGTTTTGTCACAAAGCAGCATTTTATTTTGCAGGAAACAATTCCAATAAAAACACAGTGATGTTTGTGTGATGCAGCGTTTAGTGTTGGGGACTTTTCCCACCCTGAAAGACATTTAGATTTAAAAACTGATCAAGAACATTTGAGTCTAATTATCTAAACACACTACTTGTATTGTCCTCAGTAGCAGCGTTTGGATTTACTGCTCCACCAACACAAAGGTTGATGGGAAATGTGTTTTCATTCATGTTAATGTGATTGACAACCAGACTGGTTTTAACTTCCTGTTAAACTTTCAGCTTCCTTAGAATCAGACCAATAAATGCTACAACCTTCTTTTCCTTCATTTATCTCATCATTACCATCATTTTACTCTAAAGACGCTGATGTTTCGTTCTTCCCACTGAGTTGTAATTGATGAGCCATTAATTATTTACAGCTACATGTGAATAAAACATGCCTGGTTCCCAGATGTGTGAGTACAGTGAGCATGAGAGGAACTCGACGTAGCTGCAGGAAAGGTATTTTAAAGATAAATTTATCTGATCCCCCCCCCCCCCCCCCCCCCCCCCCC
>SSNP01000105.1:841528-933487 GCA_006937955.1 Pachypanchax playfairii
CCCCCCCCCCCCCCCCATCCCCTCGTGTGATTCAGTCTAGTTAATCCAAACAATAATATCTGACCATCTCAAACCTGAACTTGTTCTCATCAGTCTGAGATCACAAGCTGATATTGTTTAGTTCACGAGAAACAACACGTGCACACGACAGACTTGCATATAAAATACGGCATTTGGACATTCCTGGTGTGTCCCGTAAACACAGGGCACTGTAACCGAGCGGCCGACGCCCTGCGACCCCCCCTCGCCTCTCCCAAATAGCTAGGTTTTGTTCTGAGAAATAAGCCTTTTCTTTTCAAATAAATAATTTCTGGCTGGAGTCGAGCATTTTTTCCTCCAGTGTGGTTGCAACCAAAATTATACAGAGTCTCTTCTATTTTCTTCTCTGATTGAATTGCATCTCGCAGAGCTCAGACTGGATGAGTATTTTTAAACTCCTAAAAGACTCCCACTGAGTTTTTACTTCATAGCTGATTAAACAACAGCTATTTCTTATTAAAGTGTGTAGTTGTATAGCTGCTTTGGGTTTTATATGGACTTCTGTGACTTGCTAAGCAAAATAAACAAACTAAATTTAACATTCAGGCTTGTTATGGACACAGTGTCTTTAAAATGTGTTTAAAGGTGTTGACAGAGTTAACTCATCAGCAGATCCATCCAGGCTGAAGTCGATTGTTTAAACGTGTCATTAACAGGTTAATAAAAGAAGATTTTAAAAATAATTTGACCGTTTGAATCATCTGTATTAAACGCTGCTCGGATTCGAGGCTCTGTTTGCTCTGATTTTTATATTTCTCCTCTGGGTAATCAACCCGAAGGTTCAACAAGAGTGATCTTTGTTCTTATTACCATCATCCTCACACAGTGAAGATACACACACAATTGAAACTGGCAGGCGAAGGCTAGACGGAGTCTGTGTTTGATTTAAGAGATCCTAATGTGATTAAATCTGTTTAGATTTGCACTTCCAGTCAAGGGTCGCATAAAGGCCAAGAGTGCTCAGCTCCAAGGCCCGAAGAGTTAAACAGACAGCAAAAGATTATTTTGATTAGAAAACTTAGAGAAATAAAAAGACTTTCAGTCAGTGATCTTTATGTGTGTTCTGTAGGTATTATTAAAGTGGGACGATGGAAGCCGATGCCCATCCACTACCTGACAGATGCTCCAGAGGCGACGGTGGCCGACATGCTGCTGGACGTTTATCACATGGTCACACTGAGGATCCTTCTGCACAGGTCAGATATTTCTGATTTCATGCATTAAATCTGACTGAAATACCTTCCTATGTATAGCAGGTACAGAATAAGAACCAGAGTGTCTCACAAAAAGAGACAAAAACAAGATTTAGATGCTGTTTGACTTGATTTCAAGTCAACGTCAAACCAAGACCAGTTTTTATAATAACACAGTTTTCAGATAAATGCTCTTTATCTGGAGGAAAGATAAAAGATTTTTGCTTGTAAAATATGTAAACATAACATTTTGTTGTAGCTTTTCTCGACTGGAGGAGCTGCCGTCGGATCAGTGGACCCACGCCACGGTGAGAAACGCCCTGAAGGAACTCCTCAGAGAAACCAACCAAAGCACGCTAGCAAAGGAGTGTCCTCTGTCCCAGGTAACGTCTCCATGAAACATGAATAAAACCTGATTAAATCTGCATGAGATTTTATCTAAGAAAGGGCAAAGTTTATAGATAACCAGCATTAGAAGTAAACTGGTTGATCAGTTACCAGATTGATTTGATAGATTTATTTAATGATCACTGACCACTTGTGAAGAAGACAGGTGTATCTTTACATTCAACTTTCTCAGCAGGGGAGCTTTTTTCAGCACAACACCTCCTGAAACCAGATCAAATATTATTCTATTCTATTATTCTCTCCTAATTAAAGGTGTTTAAGTGCATTAAGGATGTTTTCAAGCGTTGCAACGATGTGCAACAAGTTCTGCTGAACACATTCAATCTGTGTCTAATCATTTGGTTTTGAGTGATTCATTTTACTGACCCTGTGGGAAGAATTAGCCCAAATTTCTACACTCACTTCTCACTTTTTCTCCTCTTTCAAAACCTGGAACATTTTAGTGCATATGAACATTTAACTTTTACTTAAATTTATGTGCAAAAAACAAAGAAATCTGGCTGGATTTCTATTAAAAAGCCTAATTGATTGTCTTGTAACCTGCATTAAAGCAACATTTTCTACTCTTTCACTATTAAAAATGAAAAATGACACTATTCTTTAACTATTTCACTCATCAGATAATTGTTACTATTAAGTCGAGCTATATCGAAATAAAGTTTAAAGTTCTAATGTTTATTTTAATCCAGAATCTGATCTGCAGCTATGAGTATATTAATTTCTAACAGACACATTAATTACAGTTTCACCCTTTTTGATCATTTCAAAATGAAAACAAGCTCTGATTAATGTATTCAGAGCTTATAAGCCACTAATCTTTGCATTTAAGTTGAAAGTTTACAATTATTTGGGTTGGATTCTGTTAGTGTCAGACACACTGACACAAATGTGCAAACAAAGATAGCTGAGATGCTGCTAAGTGTTTTCTCTAAACACATGTTTCATCATCAGTTCACCACACACTGAGTGCAGCATGTAATCTGACTCAGTCACACGCACAAAATATTGATAGCATCCCACGGGAAAGGATGCAAGCACGCACACCTCAATTATCCTGCTCACACACACCCTGCAGTTATTAGACTCGAGTGTGTCATTTTGACTTGTGATTTATACACAAGACTTAGTCATGATGTAATTAGTGATTAGGGGAAGCGTGTGGGTGGTGTGCGTTTGCAGCCTGACTCATGTGAGTTTTCATCTTCAGCATTTCCCATGTTGAGTTTATACATCTCCTGCTCTGTAAGTGACCACAGTTCATATTAGGAAAGGAGCAAGTGGGTGTATGAAAAGTCCAAATAACGTATGTTGCACTGATATTGTCTCGTCTCTCAATATGAGTTGAACGTTCTGCTTTTGTGTCCAGTTAAATATAGAAAACTCGTGTATTTCTGTAGGTAACTTCTTTCATGAACTTTCTGTTTCAGAGTATGATCTCGGCGATCGTGAACAGTTCCTACTACGCCAACGTTTCCACCACTAAATGTCACGAGTTTGGACGCTGGTACAAGAGGTACAAACGCATCAAAGGTAATTCTTATGTTTCACATCTGTGTGAACGTTAAAGTGATGCCTGCGTGCAGCTCGAGCTGCTGCTCTCGGGGAAGAAGTTTTTCTCATGTTGCACAAAAAACAGCATGTAAAGTTTTCTACAGTGTTGTTAATCAGCTGCCGTGTGTGTTTATACTAAAATAACATCTTATAATTGAAACAATTTTAAATACATTTGTTTCAGATGAAAACTGATCTCTAAGAAACAAGATTTTTTTTAAATGATTTGGATTTATATTGATGCCGACTTCTAATATAAATAACTACATATTTCTGAATGTGACAGTTTAAATATTGTTTAAACAGTTGTTGTATGTGAGTAAGAGGATTATTTACGACTCACATGTCAGTTTCCATATTTTGGCAAGAAAAATATATTTCTGAATTTCACTTGCTCTTTTAAAAATTTGAAAATTTTGAAAAATGAAATCGAAAAAATTAAAAGGTTTTAATGTTTCTGCACAGGTGCACAACATGTATTTAATGAAATGTAATGTATTTAATTTAATGTCCTCATTATGACCTTATCCTTATACACATTAACTACCAGAGGGTGGCAGTCTGCAGGGTGACTCCAGTCCAGTTTTGTGGCTTATGTGCAAATAAACCAAAAATACCCCAGAACTGACCAGATATCAGCTGACATGAAATAAAACTGAAGATCAAACAGGATGCAATCACAAAAAATGTTGTTTCATTCAAAATACATCAGAAACACATGAGCTGCTAAATACATAGAGAAAAATTAATTAAGGAAAACAAATGAAGATTTTGCAACTATTGAAAGAACCAGAAGCGTTTAGAGGAAAGCAATGTGTCATGAGATTACGACCAGGTGTGTGACAGGTCAGTAACCGGAAGTAAAACTGAATCAACTCAAAACAGGAAGTGGAACCATACACATATTAGACAATAAACGATGAAATTAAAACACAAAATGAACCAAAATTCAGACGATGAGTGATGACACACGAAGAAGTCACATGATACGTCACATTATAACAGCAGACTCGTGTAGAAGATGGTTTCCACAGTAACCTACGAGGAGCTGAACATTTCTCTGCTGTCATGTTAAAGCACTGTGTGACCGACTCTGCTGCCCTTCAACTGTTTACACTGTTTGTGTCTTAATGAAAACTCCAACAGGTGACGTCTGTCAGACACTTTTAAATTCAGCACTTTCAGCTTGTCACATCTCCGGTTAATGACTCACCTGTCTTCAGTTTGTGATGTTTCCTGGTTCTCCTGTCCACCCCCCTGTACATGTATGAATATTTGTGTCAGCTTTTATGTGTCTAATGTGTCAGTGACGGCTCTCAATTGGAAGGAAGTGTCACACATGGTTCAAATTAACGTCATCTTTAATACACATGACAAAACTAAATGCTCTTAACTCTTAATGGAAAACAGCAGCAGCTCTCTGACACACAAACAAGACCCAAAATCCGAAGGTTTACATTTATAACACACGGGGAAGGTAAGAGTCTGACGGCCGGACTTGTCAGATTTTATGATACTAATGACAGAAACTTTAATCTTATTTTCAGTTTCCAGAGGTTTTGTTTCCTTAAACCCCCTGAAGCCTGTATCATAGACAACATCTGCTGTAAACAGCTGGAAACATAAAATACACAGTTTCAGCTCCAATTACACTGAATTAAAAATTCTGAAAGTTTACTGAACAAAATATAATATTTGTGCAAATATTGTGGGGTTTTTTTTTTGTTTTTTTTTTTTACAGTTTAGCATCAAATTGTCCTTAATTCCCAGGTGATTTTGTCTCCTTTAGAGTGTGGATGCTCTTTATTTTTTGTCTCCAGTTAGTCACGACATTATTTTACAGGCTGCTGATCTTCTCTAAGTTTTTCTCCCACTTTCTAGGAAGGTCTTGATACACTTCAGAGAGTCTCTTAGTGAACACAGTTTTCCGACTGTAGCAGTAACTGTTCTGACATGTTGTTTAGGTGAACACACTGAGAAGATGTGGTCATCACTGGAGAAGTCTGATATTAAAGGTAAATGCTTAACGGAAACTCTCAGTGACTAAATCAGCAAAATGTGTGATTGACTGAATTGGTTTGTGTGTTTGTGACACAGTGGAGAGGGATTTGGACCTGAGCATCCTCAACCATCGTCCTCCAGCTCTCCTGCCTTCTCCCAATCATTTGGGTTCCCTAAGCGGGCCTCGAAATCTTCCCATCAAGAGTAGCCTTGTAGACTCTCAGACCCCGCCCCAGCCTCATGGTCTTCCTCATCCTGCAGGCCAGAATCACCCAAGACCCCCTCTTCGTCCTCAGGCTCCGACCCTTTTGGGCCACAGTGGATTGTTGTCTCCACAGCTGTCTCCTCAGCTCGTACGTCAACAGCTCGCCATGGCTCACCTTATCAACCAGCAGCTGGCGGTCAGCCGTCTGCTCGCCCACCAACACCCGCAGGGAGTCAACCAGCAGTTCCTCAACCATCCGCCCATCTCACGGACGTGTAAAGTCTCTGGAGCCGCTGCAGACCCCAGCCTGAGCTGCTCGGGGGCCGAAGTCTCCTCTGATATTTACCAGCTGGTCAGGAATGAATTGAAACGCGCCAGTGTTTCACAGGCCGTGTTCGCTCGGGTGGCTTTTAACCGTACTCAGGTAAACACCAGATCAAGTTATTATTATAGAAACACACCGACTCTTTAAAGGTAACATGATGTTTCTTGTAGGGCTTGTTGTCTGAGATCCTTCGTAAAGAGGAGGATCCTCGCTCTGCATCTCAGTCTCTGCTCGTCAACCTGAAGGCCATGCAGAACTTCCTCAACCTGCCAGAGGTCGAGCGAGACCGCATCTACCAGGAGGAGAGAGAGCGTAGTACCGGCACTAACCACAACCACACCACCACGCACATCTCCAGCACCAACACGCACAGACACACACAGGTACAAGCTCAGCCACACCGACAAACCAAACCCTGCAGAACAAGTACGAGTGAAATGTGTTGTGTGAACCAGTTCTTTAAATACTCGTTAGAAAAACACAGATTTATGTGAGTGTGTGAAGCTTTTGTTTTAGCATGAACATTCCTGACACTTACTGCAGGAAAAGTTGAGCCACATCACAGGAGCACATTCTGTTCCTCTGAAATCTGTCTGCAGTTCGTTTTTGCTGTAAACGCAAACAAATAGTTTGGTTATTTTTTATTCAAGCTTCTGTCTCCTCGCAGACAAAGTGCAGCGTGCCTGGTCCAGAGCTGCAGCTGAAGCTCGACTCGCTGGCAAACATCACGTCAGGGATCTACGAGGAGATCCAGCAGGAGATGAAGAGGGCGAAGGTCTCTCAGGCTCTGTTTGCTAAGGTGGCTGCTAATAAGAGTCAGGTCAGTCACAACAAAACCGTTTTCCAGACAACAAGACTCAGACTGTGTGAGTTCATACTGAAACTCAAGCTGAAACTTGCATCCAAAAAGAAGATAAAACAAATAATATCCTGCTACAGATGCTCCATGCAGATAAAAAGTTCTTTTCAACTTGTCTAAAACATGTTTGCATGTTTTAAATCTTTGTTATACAGACCTTTTACACAAGCAGACAGAATTTCTAGTTGATTTGATAATGTTTGAAGGAGCTGATGAGGTGTGTGTGGGAGTGCGGGGTATCTGATTACCCGCTGTGGCATACCATCATGACGGCATCGTCAGATAAACAATGCGGGTGATCAAGATCAAAGCTGGGGGGGGGGCACAAAAACATCATGAAAGTCAGTTTAACTTCTATGTCATCTGGCGTTTTTTAGATGCTATGAAACATTTCTTGTTTTTTTACTAATATACTCAGAAAGTATATGAACTTGAAGGACACGAGACGGAGGACGGAGGGTCGATCACATTATTATTGTTAATTTCCAGGCTGAAGGCTGATTGTAAAAACGACAGCGGGCAGATTCTGGGTCAGCCCTGCAGAGATAATTCTAACATCACAACTGATCTTAGATTTTCTTTCTGCTTCTGTTTCTTCTTTGAAAATAACTTTTACATTTTTATTCATAAAGACGTGTTGTATTAATACATTGTATTGGACTGGACAGCTGAATGTGTCTCCTTATCAGTTAAAAATAAAAATAATTTCACTCCAAGAAGAAGATTGTTGTTAAAGGGAAGTATATCTTCTGAATAAAGGAAACTTTAATGGAATGTTTTGACAAACGCTGTGGATAAATTCTTGTAATCAGAGAACTACTGAAGAGAAACCGCCATGTTTTAACTAAATTTTAAATATCATCCACCTGTAAGTGAGCAGCTGTTTAAAAACTGGACAAGCTGGAAGACTTTTCAGACAGACTTTGAGTCTTCATGTAGTTTTTATTCAGTGTTGAAAGCAGGATGCACATGTTCATTCTCTTTAGTCATCACGTGTTTTGGTACATCAAGGAGTTTAAATTGGAGTTTGGGATTAACCTTCAGCAACTGGAGAGATTAAGGTTGTTTTTGCCAACATAAATTGAATTCCAGATTATTCACCATCTATCACATCAGCCCCTCAGACAAAACCGATATTATCAGCTCAGATAAGCTCAAGAAAAACAGATATTTGGGGGAAAAAATGCTGCAGTTAAATTCTTACAACACAAAACTATCTTGTTTTTAATCTCATTTCATAACAAACATTACCATCTCGAAATTATTGTTCTGCTGATATCAAAACTCTTGAAATCAAATTCTTACCTGTGTCAAAAACTGTAAAAAAAATAAAAAAAAACTTTAGATTTACAGATCAGAAGCTTTCAAAAAGAAAACAAAATATAGAAATGATTGAAGACTTTTGCACAGCGCTGAGACTAAATCTTCTATTCATGTTCCAGGGTTGGCTTTGTGAGCTGCTCAGGTGGAAAGAGAGTCCCAGTCCCGAGAACCGCACGCTATGGGAGAACCTGTGCACCATCAGAAGGTTCCTGGCCTTACCACAGACCGACCGGGACCAGGTCTACGAAGAGGAGTCAAGACAGCAGCACAATGATCGACTCCACACGGTCCTGCACATCCCAGACCAGCAGGTAAACACGTGGTGATAAATCACACCTACAAGAGTTACAGATTTTAAAAAATACACAACCACAGTCAGACATTTTCAAGCAAAACACACATCAGTGCGTTTTACGAGTGAAAATGGTCAAACCAGCCTGTAAATGCTCCAAACGTTCCTGTCGACATGATCCCACCACCTGCTCCTCTCAGCCACCCTCCTCCATGTCATGTTTGTGTCCCAGAAGTCATTGAAAATAGACGTGGTAAATGACCAGCCCACACATTTCCTGCTAAACACTCCTCCATCCCACCCTCTCCCCCGAAACCAAACTGTTCTCCCGTCTGGCTCTAACCTCAATATTATTCAGCAACACAGCCTGTAATTATTGAAGCAGAGAAAAGAGGAATTGCCATTATCTTTATTTAGGTCCTTTAATTTTGATGGACCACAGATTTATAGTGTTGGATTCCTGTGTTTGGGTGTGCAGGCCACCCCACCCTGTTAATAAGCTCTAGTAGTGGTTGTTTGTATGATGAATTTGGGAGTTCAGCGTGCATGTTGGTGGTTGATGGAAGCTGGTCGTTCACACTTCCTCTCGCTGTACGTTTCAGCTGCGACTCGATGAATCAGCATGTTTACACACAGTTTATTGTAATTGTATCCAAACACGTCATTAAACATTAAAGTTTAACGTTTGCTGCTAATCTTTCAAGATTATCGTTCCTACAGATTATTTACTTATACTGAATGTGTCAGAACATCCATCTGTAACAGAATGACTTTAAATAAAAAGGATGTATTTCTGTGAAAGTTGTTTAAACAAGTTGTAAAACTGTGTTAAATAAGCAGCGATATGTGATGGAAGTTGAGCGTCAGGTGTCGTCCAAGCTGCGTTTTGTGATTATGTAAATATGTTTACATGAAAACTGTGTTTTAGAGGCCGTGAAATTCTAAACAGGTTTCAGAATGAATGTGTTTTAGCTGCATTGCAGCATGTGGGATTCAGTGTTTTGGGTTGTTTTCTGTCTTTTTGTCTGGATGAAGGAACATTTGCTGCGTTTCTGAGGATTTTTCTAGAAATTAAAAATAAGAATGTTTTATAAAACAGTGTTTCCATGAAGACGGAGCCTGATCCAGTTTACAGTAACTACTAATAGAACTAACTTCTTAAAGAAATGTTTGTGATTGCTGTCTCATTCGCAGACGCTTCACAGACCGCCCCTCCCCCCTCTGAGGGCTCCATCACCTATTCATGAGGACCCACAGCCCGTCCCCCTCATGCCGGTCCGGCAAGGCTCAGAGGACGGGTCGCAGCGGGCTTTGAGTCCTGGTCTCGGAGGTGGGGCCACAAAGAAGTCCCGGTCTCGGACAAAGATTTCTCTCGAAGCTTTGGGGATCCTGCAGAGCTTCATTGGAGACGTGGGACTGTATCCAGACCAGGAGGCCATCCACACCCTCTCAGCCCAGCTGGACCTGCCCAAACACACCATCGTTAAGTTCTTCCAGAACCAGCGCTATAACGTCAAACACCACGGTCAGAACAGAGAGTCCGTCCCTGAGGAGGACGACCGAGAGAGCTCGAGTCCCAGTGAGGAAGGGGCCTGTACAGTCCAGAGCAGAGGGGAGGAGGGTCTGTCTGCCTCTGAGGAGTCCAGTGAAGATGGCAGAGGTTCAGTGGAGGTGTTCAGAACACACAGAGATGAACAGGAAAGAGGAGAGGTGGAGATGGAGGTAGAGAAGGAAGAAGGGGACGATTGGAAAACCTCAGGACCAGCAACGTCCTCTCTGTCCCCGTACAGCAGCGTGGACAGTCCCCACTCAGCCGAACAACAGAGATAACAGCAGCGAAACAAGAGAGGCCAGACGGATCAGAACCCAGGACGCCATTAAACTGTGAGAACCAGAGAACGAAGAATTAACACGTTTTTATTCCCATCACTGTCACCATCATCTGTGCCCGAGCTGACGATCAGAGCTCGTTAATATCTGAAGATCTGTGGAGGATTATTTATACCCGAACTGAATTATCAGCCTGTAGTTTAACTACCTGCTGATGAAACAGATGTTTTATGATTTCATGCAGCCTGCAGAGGGTTCGGGATGTTAATCAATGCCAGTTAGAAAAAAAAGAAGTGTTTTTTTTTTCTCATTTCTTAAACTTTTTTTTTTTTGCCGAAATTCTGGTTGGACTGAAGAAAACAGCTTATGCTCCCTTGGAAATTCCATAATTCTCACAGTTGAATCACCAAAAACATTTTTATGCTGCTAAATTACAGCTTCAGTTACAGTCTCAGATTCAGAAAACATGTTCCATCAGTTTTCAAACAGCCACACGTGAAATAAAGCTGAAAGCTAAATATGAGTATTTTTACTGAGTATTTGTTTTCACATCTCCCCACTGGAACCAAACTGTTCAAATCAGTAATTAAAATAAATGTTAAAAAAATCATTTAAAAGTACGATGGAGTAAAAGCACATTATGTTTTTACTTCAGAGACTCTGAGAGACGGAGCAGCAATTCACAGGGAATTTATTTATCATATTAAAATATTGAGAAACAAAACTTTGTTTTACTGTGGCCAGTTTCATGCTTTGTCTTTTTTTTTCTTTTTTTTTTTTTTGAACATCATCTCACTGTCCTTTGCTGTTTTTGGAAGTCTGTCACATAAACTCATTACTGATAATAAACCAGTTTTATACAAGCCTTTACATACAGTTATTGATTTAATGGTTAATGACATTTAATTGGTTTAATTTAAGTTTGTAAAAAATGTGTATAAACTTAATTTAAAGACAAAACAATTGGTTTAGAATTTCATCACGTTTTCAAAGTTTGAGGAATTTAAAATGTTTTAGTTTTAAAGCTTCATTTTTAGTGACTTTTTTTCTGCCTTTCCGTGAGAAAAAGTTCATCAGTCACCAAATCCAGAGAGCAAACATCAACATTTTACATGTTTTTGTGTGACTCATTAGATTTTCTTCCTGTTTCTCTCCACAACTTGATTGTTTAACTGTTTCTTAATTAAATATTTCCAGATTTTGTGGGAGGTTTGAGCTTGTTGCCTTTTTAAACTTGTGAAAACTGGCTGCAAATGACTAACCCATAAAGGAAACTATTTTCCAACAGTTTTCACTTGAGGTGGCACTTGTGTGCAACTCAATTCCCCTTTTAGGTAAACTAATAGAATAAAGTTTAAACATCACATTGTCATTAGTGAGGAGTGACTTTCTAGCTGTTAGAAACGCAGGTGAGTAAATCATTTAATTAATCCAAGTTTCCACTGAATAACAGAAATGGGTAATAATTCAAACTCAGCCAATCCTGCGACACGTGACACGATTACATCTTCTGCCATGTGTGTGGATGTCTGAGCTGAATTATTGACTCTGGGACTAATTAGAAAAGAGCTAATTTATGAGTCTTGCTAACTTTGTGCAGCTTCATGTCTTTAGTTGCCAGAACACCTGCTAATGATTTGGATCTTCTGAGAATGATTCTTCACACTGAAGGGTCAGCATGTGAAATGTGACTGTTCAGATCGGATCGAGACGTCGAACAGAGATTCTTAATAAAAATCTTTCCCAAAACAGATTAAAACCTTCAGATTTGACCTAAATGTTTACACATATGTAGAAATTTAAAATAATGAAGTGGAAATGAGCTCCGTGTCACTTAAAAAGTCAGTGTGATGCGTAACATGTTTGTTTTATGTAACTTTAGTGTTGTTTGGAGTGGGATGAAAACTAATCTGAGATCACAGTTAACTCATATCTAATATAACCGTGTCAGTAAGTGTGAGTACGGTCCAGCGCTTTCCTGCTCACACAGCTGGCTATTAGAGTCGTATGGCAGCCTGACACGAGGCCATTAGAGGTGTGTGTTAGTGTGTGTGTGAGCTGTGGGACGAGGACGCAGGTGCTCCGTGGGCTGATATTACCCAGGATGCCCGTTGTGGGGGCGTGAGGGTTTTATACGTGGAAGGAGGCTCTCTGTGGAGCTCGTAATCACACCTGTGATCTCCTGCTAACACGCTCACACACACACACTGTCCATTCAACCCCGGTGCTGCTGCACGTTAATACACACTCTGATAAACAGACTAATACTCGCTGTGGCAGCACTTTACACACCACTGAACGCAGCACACGGTGATCAGTGAAGTCAACACATGGCACTGAGTGAAAACATCACGCACATATTTATATACACAAGTTAAAGAGAAGAGATAAAACTGAAGATATGCTGGAAAAAATCTCACTTTTTAACACGAATGAGGCGGTTAAGTTAGATTAATTTGGATTTTAGCTTCTTTTTCTCTGGTTTGCATGTTTACAGCAGGAAAAGTTCCTGCTGGTACGTTGGCACTTTCTAACATCTGTTATGACTCATAACATCTGAAGAACTGTGTGGGAACAGCTGATCCAGCTTTGCTTCAGGCCCAAAAATCTCCAAACCCAAAAGAGCAGAGATGTTGCACAGCAGCAAATCTATGTGTCTGTGTGTGGAGGAGGGGTGGGGGGGGGGATCGTAACATTTCTTCTTCTGATCATCATGTGATGACTGAAAAGTGAAGTTCACATGAGCGTGGAGCTCTCAAAGGAAGAATTTGAGGAATGCAGGATGCCTCTTCATTCCATCTCATTCAAAAACTGTTTGGATGGAAATAAAATCAAAACAACTTTATAAAAGCTGCTTTGACTTTTAGTTCTCTGAAGAACCTAAAAGGTTTGAGGGTTTTATTATAACATTCGAGGTTTTACCATTTTGTGATGCTGCGATTCCTCGTCACGAGACTTGAAGGACACGTTGGTTTTGTAGATTCAAAGGAATCGAGTGTTTCAGGTGTCATTTTTGTTTTACTTACAGTATAAACACATCTTAACCTTTTAAAGTCTGATACGTGAAATAATTGTTAGAAATGTTAAAAAAAAATTAATTGAACTAATAATAATATTTGACTAACATTAAAATCTTTAGCCTAAAAGACAGTGTTCAAAATCTCCCTCTGACTGGTCGTGCTGTCGTGTTACTGCTAAGTGATGAAAGTAAATCAGCTGAGATGTTTCCTGTTTATCATAAATCAGACGTCTTCAGATAAGTGGCAACTTCTCAAATAGATCCAACATTTTAAAGCCAAATCTGATTATTAATATCAAATAATTAACTCATTCATTACCTGTTTATTGTGTTAGTAGTTTTAGTCTTTCAGTCACAAATGTTTCAGTTACATGTAGTAAAACAAAAGTTTCATAACTACAGATGGTGAAACACACCCTGAAGACAGCCAGAGATGAAACGAGTCAGTAAACAACCACATCACATCTCCCTCAAAAACAAACATTTAATTATGGCAGCTCTGTTGCATTATTGGCAGACCAGCGGGTTTTGATGTGTGCCACTAAATACCGTCAGTTTGAGCCAGAAACATTTTTACACCCGCAAAAAGACACTCAAAGCAAATCACTGAGAAACAAAAAATGAACAAACAGTTCCAGATTAATAAGCTTTTAACTTCTAAAATGTCTAGAATCAGATAATTTAATGTTCCATTTCAAGTAATAAAAGGCTGCATTTGTTGAAAATATATAAATATATATGTAAAAAATTTGCAAGCAAATAAATTTGAAGCTAAATTATGATGATTATGACCAATTTTGGAACTACTTTGAGAAAAAGCTGGTTATTTTTTGTTCTCCTGTTGATGCATCTGGTTTCTCTAAAAAAACAATTAGCATAAAGAAAAAAAAACAGTTTTTCTTATTCTTGTGAAGGTTCTCAGTCATCCAGGTCATAATAATCCCAGCAGGTCATAAAAATCCCAGCAGGTATATCTTTTTTCTTGGTTCTTGAACATGTTTCGTTTCTCATCCGAGCAGCTTCACGAGTTCAAAATGAAAAGTGCAGTTTCCAGCTTTTAAGCTGTAAGTGAGCTGTTTGCAGATCATTCCCTCAGCTACATCACATGGCACCATGATGATGTTCAACTACACTCACCGGCCACTTTATTAGGTACACCTGTCCAACTGCTCGTTAACACTTAATTTCTAATCAGCCAATCACATGGTGGCAACTCAGTGTATTTAGGCATGTACACATGGTCAAGACAATCTCCTGCAGTTCAAACCGAGCATCAGTATGGGGAAGAAAGGTGATGTGAGTGACTTTGAACGTGACATGGTTGTTGGTGCCAGAATGGCTGGTCTAAGTATTTCAGAAACTGCTGATCTACTGGGATTTTCACGCACAACCATCTCTAGGGTTTACAGAGAATGGTCCGAAAAAGAAAAAATATCCAGTGAGCGGCTGTTCTGTGGGCGGAAATGCTGCGACATTCGGATGGTAGGGTCAGAATTTGGCATCAACAACATGAAATCATGGATCCATCCTGCCTTGTATCAACGGTTCAGGCTGGTGGTGGTGGTGTAATGGTGTGGGGAATATTTTCTTGGCACTCTTTGGGCCCCTTGGTACCAATTGAGCATCGTTACAATGCCACAGCCTACCTGAGTATTGTTGCTGACCATGTCCATCCCTTTATGACCACAATGTACCCAACTTCTGATGGCTACTTTCAGCAGGATAATGCGCCATGTCATAAAGCTGGAATCATCTCGGACTGGTTTCTTGAACATGACAATGAGTTCACTGTACTCAAATGGCCTCCACAGTCACCAGATCTCAATCCAGCATCTTTGGGATGTGGTGGAACGGGAGATTCGCATCATGGATGTGCAGCCGACAAATCTGCGCCAACTGTGTGATGCCATCGTGTCAATATGGACCAAACTCTCTGAGGAATGCTTCCAGCACCTTGTTGAATCTATGCCACGAAGAATTGAGGCAGTTCTGAAGGCAAAAGGGGGTCCAACCCGTTACTAGCATGGTGTACCTAATAAAGTGGCCGGTGAGTGTATGTCCTGAGAAACAAAAACCCAAATGACCTTCAGGAGGAGGAAGAAGGCAGTGAGCTGTGAGCCAGTTCCCTCACTGCAGCTTAAAATTAGGAAACTCTGCACTGAACATCAGGTGAAACAACTTCAAGAACATCATGTAAAGATCTTAGCATAAGAGACTATCACTATATGTGGAGTCCCACAGAGGTGTGTGTTTTGCCCCTGTAGTTTATATGCTTGTGATGATGATTTATGTTGCTAGTATTTACTGTTTAAAACAAACAAAATATTCTTTTTTTGCACATTAATCTTGATAATGAGTCTTTATGCCTCTGTTCTCATCATCTTGTGTGATGTGGTTTCATGAAAAGAAAAAATGTAGAAAAGAACAAACTGAATTGCATTTCTGTGCCTTTGCTGTGATCAAAGGAAGGTAAAAAATTTGTAGAAATAACATATACATTTGTACATTACATTTGTATGAAACACAAAAGAGAAGTTAGTGTTTCATGAAATGAACATATTTTTTTTAATTACATTATATATTGAAACCCTTTAGAGACTGTCACTTAAAATATTAATTTAAAAAAATTATATACTTTAATGGAACTTTTATTATTTTTCCTTATCATTAGTATTGTCAACAATATTTAGAATAACTAAATAATTTGCCTATTAACTAACTTTGTGAGTATATAATAATAAAATTGGCACTTTCCACCAGAGTTGTTTAGATTCTCCAGCAGAAGTAATGCAAAGGATTCAGGATTTTTGAGGAAAGTACAAACCCTGGTAAAGAGGTAGAGCTCCAGGAAACTTACAAACAGGCTTATTAGACATATTTGACCTTTTGAGGTCAAACCTGTTTAAGATTACTTCCTTCTACTTCTAGAGGAGCTGTTGTCAATGTTTTACATGGTTTCCTAACATCTTAATACAATATTTGGTAAATTCCTCTATTGACAAAAAAATGAGAAATTAAATTAGATTTTCTGGCAGAGAGCGTGAACACCAACCAAACCACAGGCACTGGTGGAATGTTACTTTTTATTTGATTATTTAAGTGAAACATATATTGTATCTTCTAAGGAGTGAAAAACAAGAGTTGTTGATTGTTTCAGAAAAGAAAACAAGTTAAAAGTAATCATTAATTAAGTTTCAAATAGTTTGATTCAGTATCAGATCTGTTTGTACTTTAGTGTAAAGCACAGCTGGTCGGATGGTTGTGGGTGCTCCACACCAGCTGCAGAAAGAACCACCAGGTGTTGAAGATTTCACGCTGCTTCTTCCTCCTCCACTCCCAGTGCAGCCTGCTGAACCGTTACTGGGTCGATTAGCGCCGGCTGTTCCTGCACAGGTCCACAGCTCAGCACACTTTACTGCTTTACTCACCTTCGCACAACAAGCATCCGAGTGTGTTCGGACTCGTTTTCAAGTTTATTTGATGTACGTTGTTTAAGCCTTTAATTGGTGAGGGTGAAATCTGTTTGCAAGGCAGTTATAAACATTTGTTTTTCACTCCCTGCACGCTTTTGTCAAGTCAAGCAAAATTTTCCTAAAGCAGTTTCATTAAAAAGTGTTTGATTTGTTCAAGTAGATTTATTTTTTCAGCCTAACCAAGTAAATTCATTCATAAAATTTAAAAACACGGGGGACAAAACCTGTCAAACATGCAGCTTATGTTACAAACACTCAAACAGTGTCATACTGCATGTAATTAGTTACTGTACTGAGAGTTTTTTAATAAGTCCCAAGAACAACTTTGAAGAATCTTCTGAAACATCTTTCTTTATATCGCGTTAACACGCACCTGTATGCTCCAGAGAAGCAAACAGCTCAAGCTTCTCTTTTCATAGTCATGTTTAAACATAATCCATAGAATTAAAAAGTGGGTGAACTCTGTGTTTAACCATCACTGTAAATATGAGCTAACATAAAGATGTACTTGTGAGTATTTTTCATATAAATAAACACACCGTCTTGAGCTCAGGCAGCTCAAACAACTGCTAACAATTACAACAATTAGTGGTTTGGCATTGCCAGCAGCCACACTGCCTGTTTATAATATAATGGAGCACAAATGTCATAACAGAGAAGTTTTGAGACAAACAAGATGCAGATTTACATGATGCCCAAAGTCCAGACTCCAATCAGCTACGGGAAAAAGAGAGAGAGAGAGAGAGAGAGAGAGCGGGGGAGGCAGATGAGACACTGAGAAAGTCTGAAGCCGCTTCAAGTTCTACTTGATTCTTCTGAACACTTTATCACTGATTTTTTCTTTTTATATTTTCCTAAATTTTTTATTGAATTTTGTTCTTGGATGTTGTGAGCTGATTGCAGGTGTGAGATAATAGTTTCAGTTAAACCTTCGTTCACATTTTGTTTATAGATTTACAATCCAGGTATTCTCCGTCTAAAGTAAAGATTCAAACACTCGGCTGAGTGCATCGAGTTCATGCTTCTGTTAAAGCTAATAAGGCTACGAACTTTAAATAAAACTAAATAGCAGAAATAAGTTTGCAAAGGACAGAGAAGGAAAAGTGTTTCAGAACAGGTGATTCAGATCGTCAGCAGATTCATTCTGCTGGCTACTTATTCATTGATTGTCTTATTTAAGTTCTTCAGTGTTTTGTTTGTTTGTTTAACCACCTTCTTTGTTCCTGCGTTTAGGTACTTCCTCTACTCACATCCATCATTTATGAGACCGTTACTGGGAGATTTCCCTGCATATCACTAATACAGTGAGGTAAACTGAAATAATTGACCCAATTGACCGTCAGACATTGAACTACAAACAGTTCCAGATCTTAAAAGAAAACTAAATGTTCACAAATAAATGCAGAACATCAATAAAACATTTAAATGACCCGGTTATGAAACAATAACTTGCAGTCAGAAAAGAACAAAAGGAGGGAAAGAAACCCCAAATACTCAGAGGGTCTGACAAACACCACCTTATGCTTTGTTGATAAAAAATGATGATAAAGATCAACTCAGAGCTCATGAAGTGGAGGCAGAATCATTTAATGTTGAAGTAAATTGAAGGTTTGACTCCATCAGGACGCAGCAGGAGAGATTTAATGGCTGCTGACGGATTGAACAGCTCTAACTGAATTAAAAAGGAACCTCAGAGTGAATAAAATAAGGTTATTGGATCCAATCAGGAGGCTGTATGTGTTCTCATGTGGACAATAATTTCACAAACACACAGAACAATGAGAAAGTCACTGTGTGATAAATCAATACATTTATATGGGAATATACATTTATATGCGTGACATAATATTTTAAATAAATCTTTGGGTTGGTTTTAATTTACCTTAAAGTGCAGCACAATTATTTTCTCAAGAATAAACACAAAATGAAATAAAATTTACTAAAAACTTACTAGATAAACAAAATATTTTTGTTTCCATATTTCTTTACCACAACATTCAGTCCAGGACCTTGACTGATTAATGCCATGTAATCTGTGCAAAACAATGTTAAATATTTAATTCAAAATGCACCAAATTATTTATTCAAGCATCAATATTTAATATGCATCCACTTGTGTATAGCATGACAATTTCATCAAACAGACCTTTCAGTCTGGGAGGCATTCCTTCGCTTTATGTGGTGCAACTGTTAGTTGAGTCTTCTCTGACATCAGGAGCAAAAGGGAGAATGTTTTCAGGTTAGCATGAGGTTGAGAAGACACTTTTGGACTCTACAGGCCTACAGCGGAAGGGTTATGTGTTACTACGTGAAGTAAATGAGCTCAACAGACAAAAATTTTGTTCTGCAGATGCTGTTAATGAGACATCAACTTTAACCAGGTGTGTGGAATCAGGAAAACAACTGAAAGATGCAGAATAAGTATCCATGATATCAGAATTGTTTGTTTTTTTAATTAAAGTGTTTCTTTTTATTATTATTTGTTGTGATTATCATAAGAAGAAAACTTGTCCCCAGTAGTATTTAGATCCTCCACTAGAGGGCAGAAGAAATGAACTTAACACAGCTGTTTTTTGGGGTAATTTTAGGAAAACACTAATCCTGTTAAAGAGGTAGAGCTTTAATCAAAGGAGAAACGCTTATTGTTACTGGTTTAAAAAGCAGAAAACTTGTTTAATCCTAAAATGTCTGGTGCATTCTCAGTGTCTTATCATCTATAACCCAACTCTATCAGTCATTTTCTGTCTGTCCTCTCAAATCTCTCCAGTTGTCCGTCTTCCTGGCAGGCAGCAGTCTATCCTACACTGGGACCGAAGCCTCCTCGACAGACAGCAGCCCTAATTTCATTAATTATAAACCAATATGCTGCTGGCAGTCCCTCTGGAGAAGGCTTTACCCAGCACTGGCATCTGTTCAGCTCAAACACAGCGAGGGATGAAGAGAAGGAGGGAGGAGAAAACAAGGACATCTCCGACTCCCACCACAGGTGAAGCACAGAACTATGCAGGCGAGCGGACGCAGAGTCAAGTTTTAAAAGTTTGGCAATACGACTGAAACGCAGCAATAAAGATGAATTAATCTGGTTTATTTAGACTGTGGTGTCTTATTTACTGTACGAAAGCTGTTTTCACAAGAAACAATTCTATCAGAAAGTCTAATAAACCTTTTTACTTTGGAAATTTGTATCATCTCATGAGAAATCTGAATCCATAATACTTTATTACTCTCAACATTTACACAAATCTGTATCTAGTATACAAGCTCAAACTGAATAAAGGACATAACTCCAACCAATTAACGTTATTTACAATGTATTCTTACTTTTATCATTTAACTTATTTAATGCCTTTCATTCAGTGCAAAATAATAAACAATATGGTAACGTATGAGTATCTAAATGAAGTTAAACAGGATCCACTGATTTAGAATGAAAAAGTTGATTAAAAACCAAAATTTGGAACTATTTTAAAACCTATTAACTTTTAATAGTCAGTTTTTGAAAAGGATTGTGGGTCAAGGGAGATTTTGCTTATTTCCAGTCTCAAAATTTATATTTATTTTAAAAAACCTGGTTTAAATATATTTTATGATGTTTTTTTATATTTTCAAACTAAGTTCTATATGAAAACATCCACATATAACTATGATAATGCTAAATGTTCATAATTGCAGCTGATACATCCAACCTGCTTCAACATGACCTGCAAACAAAACAAAAAAACAAAGGTAGGAGTTTTAAACTGGCTCCTAATCTATTTACACCAGAACTGTGCACTTTTACACAAATGCACTCAAAGTGCAAAATCATGTTGCCAAAGCGGAAGCTGTTTACTCCCTCAACATTCATAAATAATACACATAAAAACACACCTGTGCAGAATCCCTGACAAAAGCAAGTGGCTTTTAACTTGTATGTTGAGTTAGTGTCAAATATCAGGATTAAAAAACGATAAACATTTTTTGTTTTCTTTTAAATTTTACTCTGAACACAATCCGGGTGCAAAAGGATTGAATAAAATACAAAATCTATGAGATGCTGCTGTTAAACACTGTGTATTTAATTCTGACTTGTTCTGGGATTATTTTTATCCGGTTGATGTAAGGACCCCATACATCGGTGGTAAAAGCTGCTTCCTGTATCACCGAGCAGATTTAATGTGATTTTCAGCTCTAATTAGAGTAAAGTCACTTAGTGTGTTGTAATGATGTTTGGCTCACAGAGCAGCAGTAGCCGTCCATCAGGCAAATGAAATATTAAACTGACCTACCGCTGGATTGTGTGTGTATGCGTGCATGTGATTTATATTTGCAGACGCATCAAGGGACTTCTGCAGAACACTGTGCGTCCATTGCAACATTACAGTAAATACACACAAACACACTCATGCACACGTTTCTGACCTACATTTACAATACACAAACAACAGGGTGTCAGGAAAGGCAGGCCAGTGTGTGTGTGTGTGTGTGTGTGTGTGGGTTTGTTTTTCTGACCTCCTGAGGACCCGTTTCCTGACTTTTACTATCTTTCTGGGGTCCGAGGGTTCTTGTGGGGACCGAAGCCTGGTCCCCATGAGGGGGACTCCCCTTTTTAGGGTTAGGGGTTAGGTTTATAGGTATGGTGTGAATAGAGTTTTAGTTAGTCTTAGGGTTAGTTATAGATCAGTAATGGTTAAGGTTAGTAAAAGGGTTTGGGTTAGGTATAAATCTACTCACTAAAATCAATGGAAGTCAATGGACGGTCCCCATAAGGATAGCAAAACAAACATGTGTGTGTGTGTCTGTGTGTGTGTGTTGGGGTTTAAAATCTGCAGGTGCACTGGGCCGTGAATCTAATGCAAAATTAGTGTTATCTTCCTGTCAAATAATTCATGATCCCGCATTCAAAAGACTGCAGAATGACTCCACTTGTCATCCTCCTCTGTCTTTGTCACACTCCCCCCTGAAAGATGTTTTATTTAAAAAGTCATATGGAGCAGAAACTAGTAAATAAGTACAGCTACAATTGGCAATTGTTTGATATAATCCCAGATGGCTTTTATGGCTGACTTCGACTGTGCTAATGCAAAGGTCTGAACATTTTTGTTCTTCTAGTTTCATGGTATGAATATGTTTATTTTTCTTTGTTGAAAGAAAATGCTGAAAGTCTGCGTGAAGATATTTGACAAACACTGTAGCCTAAAATATTAAGGCCCCTTCACACCGGATGACAGCCATGATGTAAAAGATCGGTCAGAGCTTTGGGTGTTTTTTAATGTGTCGAGTTCCTGATGGTTCTGAACATGCAAAGAATTACCAGTCAGGCTGTGGTGGTTTATCACTGTGGTAACAGTATATTGGGGTCTTCGGTGCAGCATGGTGGCAGTGAACTGCATGCCTCTAGTCTAGTGTGTGGCTTGGTCGTCAAGAATTTGAAGCAGCTACCTCATCCAGAGTTGTTCTAGCATGGCGTGATCTTATCACACATGGCTGCAACCAGAGCGATGTGTTGAGGCAGGTAGTGGACGTGATGAGCATCTCTTGGTCACATTCAGATGCTTTAATTAAAATTTGGTTCCCTACAATCAAACACACATATATGACTGTAAACTAAATGAATGAGGGATATGTGCTTTATTCTGTTTAATTTGGGCACCAAGCTGCAGAGTTGGATTACATTTCATTGTGTCGTGACAAAAGCGAGGCCAAGCACACTGCTAATGTCAGTCTAAACATGTATCCTGCAACTGTATCCAATCAGAAGTGATCATTCCTATATTGTTTTTCTGTTTATGTAAAAGTTTCCAGAAGGGTCCATTTTTTATACGTCCAATAAAGGCATTAAGAAAATTGTAAAATCAGCAGTAAGACATCTTGGCTTTGCTTATAGTTCACTGGCCAGAGCTCAATTGACTGTGTTTACTTTATTATAGGTCACTGTGTGCACACCCACTAACTACAGCCAGTTCCCCGGCATATAAAACCCTAAATAATATGTCTACATTTAGAGAAATCATCGGGTGTTGCTGTGGAATGCAACACCATTGTGGTAAAGCATTTGCACAAAAGAGCAAACAACCACTGGAGAAAGCCAGAAAAGGGACAATATTCTTATGGTCATGTGATGCAATATGTTTGATTCAAAGACTTTTTTATTGCTGCTCGTGAGAATTAAAGAACAAAGAGGTGAAAATGTTGGTCATTCTTTCTTTTATTAATATTTCTGAGGATGTCATGAACAGTTTTACTTACACGGAAGAGTCTGAATACAAATAACAACAGAAAGACTTCTGATGTTATCCAGTCAAAACAAAACATATTCTTCTCTTTAACCTCTTTTTGTAGTTGATTTATTTGTGTACCTTTTTTCAGTATCTTGTTGGCACCTCTAAGCTTCAGAGTCTGCTCTGATATTCCAGTATTTCTCTCTCAATGACTGAAGATGTAAATATAAAACAGCCTCAAACCATGATGCTCCCTCCACCGTGCTTCATAGTTGGGATGAGGCACTTGTAAATGTTTGTGTATTGACTTTGGTACTTTACTGCATTGTTACACACATGATTCAGACTAACAACCTGCCAAACGTCTGCTATTAAAGAGGCGGAAACACATGGTGATTCCAAATGAACATACTGATTCAGATTACAGCTCGAAGGTTTGCATTACAGTCTTTCACATTTGGATAAATAAATCACATAAAAGTTGATTTATTCTGTAATAATTTTTACATTTTTAAACTGGTTAAGCAGTCAAACAGATGTTGGACAAAAAATGTGATTTTATGTCAAAATTTCCATCAATCAAACTATTTTCTACACCTGCTTACAGGGTCATGGTGAGATGGTGTGTGTCTTCCAGGGTCAGTGAGTGAGTGGGGGGGGGGGGATTACACCAGGATTACACCACAGACAGGGTGCCAGTCCATCAAGGGTCCACACAGAGACAATCATTTGCATGTTTTTGTTCTGTGGAATGAAACTAGAGTGTCCTGATCAAACTCACACATCTAAATAAGTTTGATAGCTGAAGAAAAATGAAGACACAAACCTCATACTGACATAGAAGTTATAATTAATCTGCAAAACTGAAGAAAAATGATGGAACATGGATTCAAATTTCTAAAAACGCCCTCCTGGTTGTTTTAACCAGAACTCTTGTGTGAATGAATTGGACATGAAGCCTGGATGTTTTGCAGGTATGGTCTTTGTTTTGTCCTGATGCACAAAATTTGACAAGAAATATAATTGTGAGTAAATCCTTCCTTCCCTGATAGTCTAAACACAGGCCATACGAAGACACACACACGATTGCTCATATTCACACTGAAAGCCACATGCCTTAGTTGATCATTTTCCCCAGTGGGGTTTTGTGATTATAACATAAACAACATGAAGGCTAAAGGGGGAGGTCAGGGTTCTGTAGTCACCAGAGTGTTTGCAGACCTGAAGGTGTGTTCACAAGTCGACTGTGTGTTCTTGTTTTTTACCCACCTCCTCTCTTGTAAAACTGTGCTCCACTATAAAGTTGAGTTCTTTTGTTGAACCATAACATTGCTCACCGCCACCCCCTGTGCCTCCCCCAGCTAACCCGCTGCCGTTTAGAATAACAGATGAATAAATGGATGAGGGGGGAAAAAACAGTAGACTGAAACCACAGTGGAACTCGACGATGGTCAGCCAAGCCCACCACGCCTCAGCAAATGTTTGTCCAAACCTGTTATTTCTGGCATTGTACTGTCTCAAAGAGATCATTTCATTCTCCAAGAGGAATGCAGCGGCTATAAATAGTCTATAGATGAAGGAGGGGAAATCAGAGATTTGTAGAGTAATTACAGAGCCGGAGTCAAACCCTTCTGTTATGGTTCATTTTTCATCAACCTCTGTCTCCATGACTGTCTGACTGACTGACCGACTGAGGTAAAATGGACATTTTCTCAAAGGGATGTGCACATCTGATCTGATATTTGACCTCAGCCTTTTTCTTTTTCTGTAATTTACCCCTTGAGCCTCTGCTCTCATTGTATATACGCTTGTCATAAACAGCCAGACGAATTGCCCTGACAGCACTTGTGTCTTAATGATCTTTAAGTATTACAAAAGGATGTTTAGCTTGTAAATGGCTGTAATTATCAAACATGTCCTTCTCATTTCGCTCAGTCAGACCTCATTGGCACATTCACCCGGTAATTAGGAAAAGCTGTAGATGAGTGACAAGTAATGGTGTGGCCCACATTAGTAAGATGAGGGCGGTAATGGTGGGAAATGAACATGGCATGTTGAAAAGAATTCAAATAAAGTAAGAAACTAAAACACTAGGTTTATTTAAAAAACACAAACAGAAAAACAGCTAAAAAATCAGCTGCTTTTCCATCACTTGGTAACTGTTTGTTGGCTTTGTGTCACTTTGTTGTGGTCTGAGGGAGGAGAAGGGAAAGGTGGGGGCGGAAGATGTAAATGACAGTGTTTCTTAGCCGCCACTCACAGGTAAATTATAGCTCCATCAAGGATGAGTGAAACATCTAAAGTAGACACATGAAGTCAAAATGACTTTACGCTGATCAGCACTTCAAATCTGTCATATTCTCTTTATATCTCACGTTAATCAATATTTCAAATAGGTGTTTTTATCAATCCATACTTAAAAGATTTCTGGATGGATTTAGGATCAGTTACTTGTATAAAGACATAATGACACAAGGAAACATGAAATTATTTATTTGTAGAAACATGTCTCCCTCGTGTGGGAAAATTGAGGTACTGCAAGCACTTTGAGAATTTAAATTAAAATCAGTCTTGTTTGTGGCACAAGGAATTTTCACTTTTGTTCTTGTATTTATTCGTTATTTTTAGTCACTCCACAAAAAAAACAGCAAAATTCAAAATACAGTAGGTGACAAAAATAGACATATGTACACATGAGTAAACATAATTAGATATGTGCAGACAGTACAGAGACATTGGACATAAAGAAGGAAAACACAGATCACAAAAAATGGTTGATTCGTGCTTGAAACTGGATGATGCTCCTTGAGAGTATCTATTATTTTAGCATTATGGGTGTTGTGATGTGATGGCCTGGGGAAAAGTAGTTCTGTCTCCTTTCAGCACTGTCTAGAGGGAAGAGGGTAGAAGAGGGGACATCCTGGGGGACAGGCCCTGTTGCCATATACAATAGTACATATATAATGTGGGCTGTCTTAATGACTGTGTCTATTTTGGCTGTTCATCTCAGGTCCTGGGTGATGGTGGTACCCTGAAACCTGGACAGGGTCATGCGTTCAAGGCTCCTCCTGAAGTCCACCGCTATATCTCTGCAGTTTTTGGAGTGCTGAGGACTGTTCTGTCTGCAGCAGGAGACCAGCTGTTTCCTGTCTGTATGCAGACTGGTCTTCACCACAGATGAGGCTGATAGTTGGTTAGCCAGCAAACTTAAAGTGCAACTTAATACTAAAATGTTTGTAATATTGACCGACTCACTCAGGTTTTTAAAGTTTATGGCGCCCCCTAGAGTCGAAGTTCAGATCTCCACACTCAGATCAGTCGGAATTTGACGACGAAATATATTTTAAATTGAAATAAAAATTTATGTATATTTATATATTTAATACATAACCGTATACATTTTCTGAATGGATGTGTTTTGAGATATGTTTTTCACTAACGGTTGGATGAGGTCATTGGTCGGTCAGAGGCAGAGACGGTTGGAGGTAACCGTCGAAGCAGCGCTGCTAACCACATCAGACAGACACATTTTAACGTACAGAAACACCACAGAGTCTAAAATTACCCAGATTAATGTGGTTATGGAAACGAAAAACCTCCCCACGGTGAGTAATGTGATCATGCTAATCGTTTAGCAGGCTAATATCTAGAAGAAAATACAACCGAACTTATTTTTCCGTTTCCTAAACGTTTCAGCTCATCCGAAAAGCTGAAGAAACCCTTTCGGATGAGATAAAACTTTTTTCGAAATGCTCAGAAATAAGTTAATATGTCTTTTTGGACAAACATAAAGTAATTTTATTTTGGCGCTAACATACTAGCTAATAAATTGTGACACTTTCACAAACTTGTTAAACCCTGAATCTCAAAAATGTCGGAACGTGTGTAAATGTTTAACAAAAACAGAATAAAGAATTTTCAGTTGAACAAAAACATCTCATCAACTGAGATTTTTGATCATTTTACTGAAGAAATTAACTCATGTTGATGAAAGTTGGAACAGGTTGATGTTTGCATGGCATCTGTCGGTAAACATCTGGAAATTGGGGGGACCAGCTGCTGATTTGATCCAGGATCATGTGTTTGTGAACTCTATAAATCTTTACAGTCTGTTTTGACTTACATGTGACTTTGTCTCAATTTTTTTGGAATGTATTATAAAGTTTCTGGGTCTTAAGTATTCACTGTGATTAACACTGTTGCTACTGCAACCTGTCTGACATCATGTTCTGATGGAAATATGGAAAAAACTCAGTTTGATTTGATGTCCAATCTATGTAAACCCTGTAGCTGTAACCTGCTGCAGCCACACTTTTATTTCTCTTTGATCACTGTTGGTGATTGTTTATCTGATGGCTGCAGGTCCAGCAACACTGACTCACTTATACTGTAGGTCTCATTTATCAAATGTTTGTATGTCTGTGTGACTTCAATGAGCTTTAAAAACTTTTAGTTGTGTTTCTCATTGCTTTTGTTTTTTGTTTCTGAATGTTTTATTTGTAACAATAATATTCATTTCAATGAGTTATAAATTCCATAACTCTGTTTTTTTAAGGTCACATCTCTCCAGTCATCTAACAGTAGCATCAGTTACTGTGCTCCTGATGCGTTACCTCCAGAAAACCCTGCCAACAGCCTGGCCTGCCACGTCCCTGCACCTGGCACTGTTATTCCCAACCGGATTTTTGTTGGTGGAATCGACTACAAGGTGAGATTTGCTGACGTGCACCTGCACAGTCAGAGAGCAGCAAAGTGGGTAAATATGGAGGGTGATTTGTCCCTCAGCACACACTCGTCTTTAAAGTGCAACTTACCCCCAAATCAACTTTTTTTTGCTGATAAACTCTATAAATTAGTGTTTAATGGTCCTGCCTACATTTTTGAGTCTTGTTTTTGGGTATTTTAGCACATTTTTAAACAACTATTCATTTTATACCAAAAACCGTTAGTGGAGCGCCCTCTTCAGGTTAAAATGTTACACTGCACTTGAATTTGAATCAGGCATTGTCATTGGCTGAGACCTTATTTTCTCTAAACGTGACGTCAGGATTCTGCCGTTTTGGGATATAAAAGATCTCGGTCTCGGCCACGCCTCCACTCAGTTGTGAGTGAGTTTGAACAGGAAGTGTATACGACCGTTATCAGGGTTCATTTTAGTGTTTGATTGTGTGAAAACATGTTTTTAGCACATTATTGAATGGTTTTCTCTTCATGCTGAGATGCTTTGATTTATACCTTGGACACCTCTCTGAAACATAATTTTGTGCAGACAATAATGTGCAGTGGTCTCGCGCGCAGCCGCACATGAGGCTGAGTTACAGATATTACACGAGCTAATCTAAATTTAGCTTTTGATTTGATCAACAACACTATACCACGAAGGAACGGGGCTCATTCTATGCCGCCAATCCTCTGCAGTACGAACTATCAGCTCGAAACGATGCGGATCAGAGCTGCTCATATGGTCCAGATATTCCTCCATTTCACCTGTCTCTCTCTGGTGCGTGTCAGTCAGAGTGACATGTCAGTCACAGCACAGAATGCCACACCCCCTTAGTCCGCCAGTCACTCCCATTTTTCATGTTATTTTTTAAATCTCAGACTGTATCTGTGGGGGGGGGGGGGGTAAGTTTTCCTTTAAACACTTTCAGTTCCTTATAAGAGTTGTAAACAATCAGCTACCAGCCTCCTGAGCTTTGCAGCAGTGACGCAATTTAAAATGTACCTGCTTGTGTTTTAAGGTTAATGAGAACGACCTGCAACAAATCTTCTCTCAACATGGCGCCGTGAAGGAGGTGAAGATTGTCATCGATCGATCAGGAATGTCAAAAGGGTGTGTGTTTTTTTCTTTTTTCATTCTTCTTTTAACTTTCTTCCAGCTGTCAGGATGATTTACTCTCATCCTTCTTCCTGTTCAATAGATACGGTTTTGTTACGTTTGAGACTCAAGAAGATGTCCTGAAAATCCTCAGAAATGTGAGTGGCTCATATTTCTGGAGCATCTTGTAAATACAGCACAAATAAACTGCAGTAATCAAACCTCATTTATGTGAAATCTGTATTTTGGACTCTTATTTTCAAGGTTAATGGAATTAGTTTCAATGACAAGAAGCTCTGCATTGGCCAGGCTGTTAAAAAGCATCAAACATCAGGACTAAGTAAGACAACAGCATCTAAACAGTCTAAATGTGCTGCACTGATAGTAAAAAGTCTAAGTTAACTCTTTAAATGGGAAGTTCTTTGAGAGATTTATAGTTACTATTCTGCATTTATGTTGAAGGTTTTTAGTAAAAGAAAGCTTTTCATTGCTGGATGGATTTTGTTTGTTGCAGGTAAAAATGATCGTATGACTTCTCTCGATCCTCATCAGATGCGCTTTGGCACTTTCTTCTTCACCACGTCCACAGGTTATCCCTATACCTACCATAACGGGGTGGCATACTTCCACTGCCCTAACAGGAACCCTCTGCCACAGCACTGGTCTGTGAGTACAAACTGATATATAACCTTTTAAAACCATCAGAATAAAAGATAATGTGACATAGGATTGTTAGACGGAAGCAGAAGCCAAACAAGCGCTCAGTAGTTTCTTGTTGCAGTGTGTGTTTAAGCCCCGCCTTCTAAAAAATGTTAGGAAACACTGATTACAGACCTTTCAATCTGTCTGCGTCAGAATTCGGCTGGTTCCAGCTGGTTCCGTCAGGCTTCGGCAGCAGTTCATATTCATTATTTGAATTTGCTGGACTCAGATTGGCTAACAAACTAGCCTATGAGAGCAAGGTATACTGTTTCCTGCCCCACTGCACATGGCAACATCAGACGTTCTCTCTTCCTGTTTGCTATGCCTTATGCTACAGCTTTTAGCAGCAGCACGCTAGGCGTGGTTTCAACTGCGGGAGCTGCCGAATACTAACGAGCAAAGGAGTTGTGACGAAACAGATACAGGCCGTGCGAACTCGGTTGTTATCGCCACCTGCGTAGTTTGAGAGATAAAAACTTAAAGAGAAGTTGTTGACCTGTTTTCACACCCACTAAGAAGGTAAGAACTAGGGATGGGACGAAATATCGTTTGGCGAAATATCGCGATACAAAACATGACGAAACGCATCGAGTTTGAAAAAAATGTATCGCGAAATAAAGATTAGACTCATCACCGATGTCCAGACCAGGTGGAATAGCACGTACGACATGCTAGTGCGCTACCTGGAGCAACAAGCAGCTGTCTCAGCAGCACTGAGCTGCCCAAAAATCCGAAGGAATGTGAGAGAAATCGACACTCTGGATAACACTGATATATCAGATTTAAAAGACATAGTGAAACTGCTTGAAGGAAAACTTACCCCCCCTCCCCGGATACAGTCTGAGATTTAAAAAATAACATGAAAATGGGAGTGACTGGCAGACTAACAAGGCGCGGCATTCTGTGCTGTGACTGACATGTCACTCTGACTGACACACGCGACAGAGAGGGACAGGTGAAATGGAGGAATATTTGGATGAGACGAGCAGCTCTGATCCGTATCGTTTCGAGCCGATAGTTCGCCCTACAGCGGATTGGCGGCATAAAATGAGGCTCTTCTCTACTGGTACACTGTTAGCCAACGCTATTAGCTCCAGTTACAAAGTGTGACTCTGCAAACAGGTGCAGCTGCGCGTGCGCGACCGTACTACCGTTTGAAGCCGATGGTTCGTACTGCAGCGGCTTCAACGTCTTAGAATGGGACCTGTCCCTTTGTAGTATATTGTTGTTGATCAAAGCAAAAGCTAAATTTTGATTAGCTCGTGTAATATCTGTGACTCAGCCTCATCAGGCTGCGAGCGCGACTGCTGCACATTATTTTCTGCACAAAAGCATGTTTCAGAGAGGTGTCCAATCATAGTAACTCAGCATGAAGAGAAAACTCTTCAGTAATGTGCTAAAAACATGAAAAGCGCTATCCTGTTAGGCCTTGTGTTTCCGTGTGTGCAACTGAAACAAAAATAAACAAGTTGTTATTATGTAGTAATATTCTTTTTTTTTTCTTTTTGGATATCGTATCGTGACATATCGTTTCGTGACTCTGACATATCGAGGTGCATCGTATTGTGAGTTTAAGTGTATCGTCCCATCCCTAGTAAGAACACTTGTGGAGCTAAAATATTCAACAGAAACCTCAGAAAAACCATTTTTAATGGAATGGCCTCCTTAAAAAAAAAGTAATTTTATTTCTCATTTAGTTTGGATGTTTAAGAATGCAAACTAATTCTGTTTATATAAGTAAAAAAAAGAAAAAAATTCTGGGTCTACTTAATCTTTGACATTGTGTTTTTATCAGATCTCACATATAACATTAATTACTGTGAACTTTTTTAGGCTGCCCCTCAGCTGATGCTCTCCCACTCACATCAGCCCGTTCACCATCAGCAGCTCGTGTATCACCACTGCCAGGTCGGTTCAGAGTTTTCAGCAATGTGTTGATTCGTCCAGCTGGGATCTGAGCTTAACTTCTTTCTTTCTGCTTCATCTTCTTCACAGAATGTTCCAAACCAATATCTGTACAATACAGTTCAGGTAGGTCACACTTTCTGATTCATTTAAGAGGATCTTCAGTTACTGACCCATTCTAAATGCTTGTCCAGGTGCCGATGTCCTCTGCTGCAGTAATGTATTCTCAGTATTCTGAATATCTCTATGAGTCCTCTGATGGAGGCTCCTTCCTGCCTCCTGCTCCTGGGATAGAAGACGTCACACTGGAGGTACAGATGCTTCAGGAACGTCACCACTCACAGCTGGATGAACGTGTTTCATTTATTTGACTTGGAGTTTTTTCTTTTTGTACAACAGCAGTTTGTAGAGTCGCATGATGTTTACTCAGGAGGAATGCCTGTTGTTCTGCAGCATGGCCCCGCAAAGGTGAACAGTTATGTCACTGTAACAAGGTCCAATAATCCTTCTGTATGCTAACAGAACTGTAAGCAACATTAAAAGATAAACAGACAACCAAGGACAGTCCAAATGCATAATAATCATCCAGGACATCTTTTCATCTCTAACTTCTACAGTTACTTGACATTGTTATTTTTTCCTCTACAGAACCAGATGTTTTCTTCCTCACAAGTCTACCTGAAGCCAAAGTACCAGCACTACTTGCCTCCCAAAGACTTCTACCATCTCCCTGAAGCAGCTGAGTCACCTGAGGACTCCATGTTTCACTCCTTCCAGCCTCTCATGTAGGCTGAACCATCGACAGGTTTGCAAGAAAATCCTTCCGCACTCAGCGCCACCAACTGTCGGGTCAGTTCCAGTCAGTTCCTCTTCTTTCTCCATGAATTCAACACAATGCAGCTAGACTCTCTGAAGGCCTCACGGTCAGACACTTTGATACTTGCAGATGTTTCCTATGTATAAAGCAAACCTCTTACATTTACACAGGAACTTGTCCATCAGCATTAGATGGTAATGTCTTTCATTGTATTTCTAAAATCAGTAAAATCTGTTTTAAACATGTTTTATATGCCTTCCCATGCCGACACCCTTTACTGTACAATATGACAGAACAAGCTGTGTGTGTGTGGTGGATCAGCGACTGGATGTTTTGTAAAATATCCCACACTGCTGGTTATAAAGTGCAGTGCAGTGTAGTTGTTGTGGTCGAGGCTCAGGGTGTTTCCTGTCAGTTTCAGGATCTTCTCAGCATCTGCGTCTCTTTTGAACAAATTTATCAGGATCTTTCAATCCACTGTACTCGGTTCTGTAACCCTCTCAGAACTGGGTGCTCATACATTTTACACTGATGTTCAAAGATTACAGTGTGAAGGAAACAATCCGATCTGCTGTTATCTTCTGCTGAATCACAGCAGCATGCTGGATTTTATAAAAGCCTGCATACACATGTGCAGATTTACCAGATTTTCTGACACTGTTCATTCACATAAGCACATTTGTAGTTTAGTAATTCTGTATTTTAATACTATATATCTCAAAACGTATCAGGAATGGAGCTAATACATATTTTTATATGTGAAGATGTTTTTGTCTTCAGCATTTTGCTTTAATAGCAGCTCAGTGTGATGGCTGTGTGAAATTCATGTGTGGGTGAATCCTGGTGAACAAGTATCTTTTTGTCTGCATTGTCTCAGAAATTTCAGAAAAAAGATACTAATCATAAAAAGGTCAGATTACAAATGTTCCTGTAAATTAGTTTGTGAGGAAGTTTGACTTATTCACAAACTTTCTTCTCCAGCAACTAGTGCACATCATCTGATTGCAGTGGTATTCGTTATGTTTGGCTTTCAACTCTGAAGCCTTAATTCTTCTCTGAAGTTTATTCACTTTCTTTTCTTTGATACAATTTAGAAAAAATACATTTAAAAACACTTTGATTTGGGCTTTCTTAGCACTGTGTTTCTTTAACTGTATTTTTATAGGTGTTTTGTTGTATATCTATTGTAGGAAGGAAAAACTGGGTTTTTCTGCAACTTGAGCACAAAGAAATTTACAAACCCTCTAAATTACGACCCGCTTGGGGATTAACATTTTGTGAAAAACATACTGTACATTCAACAGATCCTTTGTTCTGTAATGCTGCTTTTTATCAGAGAATTTGTTCTCTAAATGTTCTAGTTTAGTGTGTTTTTTGTAGTTTAGTGAAAATAAACCTTCTACTCGACACACAGGTTTTGTTTTACATTTTTATTCAATATTTCTGACTCTGCAATTGAGGTTTAATCTTGTGCATCAAAGAAATGAGAATGTTATTTGATAATAATGTAGTTTTTAATCTTGATTTCTATATATTTTGACATAAATTGAATACACCAAACATCAGGTACAAAAGGTCCGCAAGCCTGCTTTTCTACGGTGGTGTTGGGGTCCGTAATGTGCCAGTTAAGGCTGCTGGCACTGATGAATCAGGGTTTTTATCTGGATGAATGGGATAAAGAGCCTGGTATGGTGGCAGAAACATCTGATGCCAGCTGATTACAATAACAAAGGATTCAATCTCGTGACTTTAGATCAACATTTGTGAAACAGTTGTGTGTTTCTGTCAGCCGTCTGTGTTTGAAAGAACCTGATATGGTCATGTAGTGGTACGTAATACTCTGCATTAAATCTAATGTTTCCATTAATTATCTGATGCTGATATCAGTCAGTCCATCAGTGACGTCCGTAGATACTGTGATTCATTGTATCTTAAATTACTGCTGAACCGCCTAAAGAAATGCAAATATTCTGGAAATTTTTTATTAAAACACCTTGCATATATTTAATTTGGTTTCAGTCCGATTTAAAACATGCAGAAGTCAATGAAACATGCTGAATCCTAATTTATACTAACAGTACTAACTTCCATGTTTTCTGCATCCATCTATAGCCTGAACCTTTTCCACCTAAACATTGTTACACTGAACCTCCCAGTTTTCTTTCAGTTATGCCTTGTTATGTTTGAAAGAGAAAAATTCTTGTATTAAAGCCCCCTTTCCCCAAAAAGGTTCCTGCAGTTAAAAACACAACTTCATTAAAACTTACTTTTATCCATTGTTTCTGGTGCTGAAAACAAATACCAGGAATACCTGCTAGTGATTCCTTCGTTGTCTTTTTGGACTTTAACAGATATAATTACTAAGAACAGGAACGTATTGTCCAAGCCAGAACAGAACAAGCTCCCCTCAGTGACTGGCTACAGTTTAAGCCCCGGCCCTTCTATGTAACAGAGTTAAGCATTTTCCAGATGAAATTATAAAAATACAGTTCACTTCATGTTTCAATAAAAATGCATGATTAGACTTAAGAAGTTGTTTTGGTATCTGTCATCATACCAAAACAGCTTTTTCTGTATTTTGTTCTTTGACATGATCGATAAAGAGGTGATTTCTGAAAGAGACTCGTTCCCGCTCAGGTATCCAGCAGAAATCAGCACCGCTTGTTTTATTTTGCTGATACTGTGACTATCACCTTTGGGTCACCAGCACGCTGTTGTGTGTTAATCAATAGTGATGAACATGTGGAAACTGGACAACAATAACTCTTCATCACACTGTTGTTCATTGCTATACATAACCAGATTTGTGTCGTAACACCTATTTGGATGACAATACTTTATGCTGTGCCATCACACCACTACTTTATATAAAAGGACGACGGCACAGACAACAGACAGTATCTACTCAGTTTCAGTCTGGCCCCCCACTAATATAACAATGGGAAAGGTAAGTTTATTACGTATTATTGAAATGTAAAATTATAAAGAAACTTTGACAGACTTTGTGATGGGAATGAGTGCGTGGTAGTAATTAATCTAAACCTTTGCAGATCATATTCTATGAGGACCGAAATTTCCAGGGTCGGCACCATGAGTGCATGAGCGACTGTGCTGATCTGCACCCTTACTTCAACCGCTGCAACTCCATCCGTGTGGAGAGCGGCTGTTTCATGGTGTACGACAGACCCCACTACCTGGGCCACCAGTACTTTCTGCGCAGGGGGGAGTACTCCGACAACCAGCGCATGATTGGCATTAACGACTGCATTCGCTCTTGTCGCATGATTCCCATGGTAAGATGGGAAAAAATGAGTGTAGAGTAATTGAAATGTGTTGGGGTGGTGTGTTAGAGGACACATAGAGGGAACAAAAGGAAAAAGAACTTTGAAGTTCTTGAAGAGAATTTTTGATTAATAATTAGAATAATTAGAACTTATGAGCAGCTTGTAAAACTCTTCCAGCTGACTCAGAGTAAAAAAACATGACATTGATAGAGATCAACACATTACAAATGCTTTTAAGAACAAAAACTAAAGCTGATATTCTCTCCACAGCATCGTGGTTCCTACAAAATTAGACTGTATGAGCGTCCAGACATGGGTGGCCAAATGCACGAGATCAGTGACGATTGCCCCAACATTCAGGACCGCCTGCGTATGTCTGACATTAACTCGTGCAATGTGGTTGACGGCCACTGGCTGCTGTACGACCAGCCCAACTACAGGGGGAGGACCTACTACCTGAGACCCGGCGAGTACCGCAGATACAGCGACTGGGGCGGCGCCAGTCCAAGGATCGGCTCTCTTAGGCGAATCACCGACTTTAACTAAAAGAACCATGTAAACACTAATAAACTTGCCTGGCTTAAACTGTGTGTTTGTTTCTGTGTCCAAACAAATGTTTCAACCAATTCAAGAAAAATCAAACACCGGTGTTTAATGAGTTATATTGACTTTATTGAGAAGAATCCAAGTGTGCACATGGGTTTTTCTTACACCGTGATGCGTTTGATTGATCCCACTCTGGGGCTCATGCCTCCCCACTCATGAAATCTCCTGTATTCACCAGGGTGCAGCAGGTACTGGCGTCCTCTGTAATGAGGATGCTCATAGAAGAGCCAGTGTCCATCCATGACGTTGCATGAGTTGGTGTCGTTGAAATGGAAGCGTTCGTACAGAGAGGGACAATCATCGGTCAGCTCCATCTTCTGGCCTCCAAACTCTGATCGTTCGTAGATCATCATTTTGTGAGAGCCTTGGTGCTGCAGAGAGGATTTAATTTGTCAATCTTCTGAGCGGTGAAACTTGATTAAAAATGTAAACCTGTTGAATCTTACCATAGGGATCATACGGCAGGATCGGACACAGTCATTGAATCCCATCCAGCGCTGGTAGTCCGGATAGTCACCCTTCCGCAGAAAGTACTGGTAACCCATGTAGTTGGGTCTCTCGTAGACCATCCAGGCACCGTTGTCCACTCGGATGGAGTTGCAGCGATTGAAGTGGGAGTGCAGGTCAGAGCATTCGCTGCTGCACTCGTAGGATCGACCCTGAAAGTTTCTATCCTCGTAGAAAATGATCTAAATGATAATCAATAAAAGTTTACTTAGAAGAAATCCTGGAAAAATCTTCATGCACATGAGAAATCCTTCTATTTTTACAGTTTGGACAGAAAACAAGAAGCCTTACCTTTCCCATTCTGACAGCTAAGTATTGTCACCCTGTAGCTGCAGCCGTGGGCTCCAAGCTGCCTTTATAACCCATGCATGACCTTGTCTTTGTGGTGTAGAACAATGACTGGACTCGTCAGCTTTTTCACACAGAAAACAATTTTGTGTGAGTGTGTTCATTGCACGGTTTGTTTCAGCTGTTTTCTTTGAGCTGCATATGTTTGATCAAATTTACAGCAAAACAGAAAGAACTGATAAATCTCCAAACAGACGTTTTGATTAGAATTATTCAAAAAACTTGGCAGGGAGGGGAACTCTTTCCAAAACTCTTTAAAAGTTTATTTTCTCCAACAGCAGTGTATAAACATGTTCGTCCAAATGTAATATTACTGAGGCAACATGAAAAGTTGTTGAGCATGACTTCAGTACATGTTGAGTTTAACACCATTCCACACTGGAATTCTGTGAACGCCACCACATGGTCCACAGTCTGTGCACTGCAGCCTTGAGCTGCCTTTTATAAGACTAACAATTCACAGAGTGTTGTTCAAACCATGGCAGCATATCAACAGACTGTTTCGGATGGCCTCCAGCTTTTTCCTTTTGGCTTTTGTTTGATTAAAATCCCCATATTGTGATATTCTCTTTGTGCTAAAGTCTAGAAAATAATTTTCTGTACAGTCTGCACATGACAGATTTGTTACAGTAAGGCCACACAACTCTCAATTTTCTGCTTATTTTATGGTTATTTTTAAAATGTCTGATGAAAAAACATTAATCCACTGCAAAGGGAAGTGTCAGACTGCTATGATTATATTATTTTGTCATACTAGAACTGGTCTGGGAGGAAAGGACCTTTGATTTTATGTCCTCACTGTGTAGAATCGAACAACTAAAAGCAGATGGTTTGGTCTTTAGTTTCAAACTAAAAGTGAAATATCAGATGTTATTTTCTTCTGTAAAGAAGATTTAAAATATCAGGTTTGATACTTTACACTAAAATGTGTGTTCTCATGAAAGATGCAGAGTCTAAGTGGAGGATTAACACAGACAAAAACATGGAATCCCTCCAATTTCCATAAAGATGTTTGCCATAAATGGGGCTGTTCTCGTTTTGGTAACAGTAGATTCTCTAAACAGCTCACAAAGAAATGCTTCTACCATTTGAGAAACATTTCTAAACTCAGGTCACTGGTAACCAGAGATGATCTTGAGATGATTATCCACGCATTTGTGTTGTCTCGTTTAGACTACTGTAACAGTCTGTTTTCTTGTCTGCGCAAAACAGAGTTGTCCCGTTTGCAACATGTCCAAAATTCTGCAGCAAGTTTACTGAGTGGTGCCAATAGAACAGCTCATATTACTCCCACTTTAAGAGCTCTTCATTGGCTTCCAGTAGTCTATTGGATCGACTTCAAAATCCTTGTACTGACCTTCAGAGCTCTGCAAGGTCCGGTCTATATTTCTAACCTTTTGACACCTTACTCCGCTGGCTGGACTCTGCGGACCTCTGCCCAAAACCTGCTTGTAGTCCCCAAGACGCGCTATAAGACGCGAGGAGATCGGTCTTTCCAAGCTGTGGCCCCCAAACTGTGGAATTCCCTACCCTTGTCACTCCGTGGGGCTGACTCTACAGAGACCTTTAAAAAGGGACTGAAGACGCTTTTCTTCACGAAAGCCTTTTGTTGATGTGTTTTATTTGCATTCCCTGTATTTTGTATCTTGATGTTTGTACAGCACCTCCGAAATCTGAGCCCAGTTCAGTGTTTAAGTGACGCTTTGTGAATTTACAATCTTGTCCATTACAGTTGTGTTTAAAAATTAATAATTATACCAGTTTGCATCCAGTGAATTTATTGTGCACATCACAAAGTTTAAGAGGTAAATTCACAGAAAATTGTACAGTAAAACCAGAATTACATGCACAAAATCCACAAATCATAATTTCAGGATAAAAAGTCTGCTTTTTGCATTTTATTTGGAAAACCTGTTAAAATGAAAAAAACACAGCATCAAAACTCGTCTGCTAATTGAAAGTCATGATGCGTTTGATTGATCTGAACCTCATATCATCGCTGGTGATTTCTCTGAGGTTCCTGTACTCTCCTGGCTTCAGGTAAAACATCCTGCCCTCATAATTCGGCAGCTCGAATATCAACCAGTAGCCGTCCATCACCTTACAGGACTGCATGTCAGACAGGTCGTAGTTGTCCTGGATGGAGTCGCAGTCCTCTGTCACTTCCTGCATCTGGCCTTCAAAGTTAGTTTTCTCATAGATCCTCAGTTTAAACGGCCCCCTGTGCTGTTTGAGTGAAAACAATGAACATTTAAAGCTGTAGGTCATGCCCATATCTAGGATTAGTTGGTAATATTTGAGTATTTACCATAGGAACGATGCGACAGGACTGAATGCAGTCACTGAAGCCGATGGTATTTTGATATTCAGGGTACTCTCCCCGGGTCAAGAGGAACTGCTGGCCCATAAAGTTTGGTTGGTCGTAGACCACGAACGTTCCACTCTCCACCCTGCAGGAGCTGCATCGGCTCAGGTGGGAGGTGATCTCCGAGCAGTCGCTGATGCACTCATATGAGCGACCCTGGAAGTTTCTCTCCTCAAAGAAAATGATCTGGGGGGAAAGAGACACAACGTTTGGGTCCAGCATTAAACAGATTCAGAGCTGTGACACTGTACTGCATCAACATTATGTGCATTAAACAGTATAAAATTATCACGAAGCTTTGACTGGATCAGTGTCCAGCAGCCAAATCGGGACTCGACATTACCTTTCCGCTCATGATTTCTGTTGTTTTTCTCACTGGCGCTTTGCCTTTTTATGCATCATGTGACATCAAAAGAATCTGCCTCTTTATTGTACAAAATGACTGAGTCAGCTCATCATGGAAATCCCCACAATACTGTTCATCAAAGCTGTGAACACTGCAGTCAGTCTGATTAAACTGTACTGAGGCAGAGTTTACTGTGGAATTAATGCACATTTACCTGTTCTCTGTTTGTTGATGCATCACATTCTAATGCTTTAAATAAATAAGAAAAGGATACGTACTGTGATGTTGATGAATCTAAGCAGGGAAACAGAAGTTACGATGCAACAATCAAAAGAGATTTAACCAGTAATTCATTGCAGTGCAGTTTCCAAAATGTCGCCAAACCTTTGCGATGGTTCTCGATTCCAGGGCCTCCCTGTCATGCCACTTAAATTTGGAACATTACCAAAATTAATTAGATAAATTTTCTCTCAAAGTAGTTGCAGAATTGTTGCACGTGTCTGGACTTTGTCTTGGTTTAGTTTTAGTTTATTAAGATGTGGACGCATTTAAATCCCTTGAGACTGAGGACTGGATGCTACAGGTTGATGATAATGGTTATAGCAAAACAAGTAATAAAGCAAATTCATTTGCAGATGTGTGTGAAAGGCCTTTGAATGACAGAAACTGGTTTCCTTGGCCATCTAAAAAAATAACACAACTTGTTATAATTTGTCTTTAACATGGTTTTTCGATTATGATGGAGATTTCATAGATACTTTCTGTTCTAAATGAACTGCAAAGGGATCAAATCCAAGTGTTCTCTGGATCTTATTATTGCCAACGTGTCGTTCTGTTTGTTAAGAAAATGGAAAAGAAGCTTGTTGAGAAAGGAAGAGGTGAGTTTTCTAACATGGTTTGTCGAAAGTTGTTTTTATTTATTTATTTATTGTCATAGAAGTGTTTATCTCTGTTTTAGTTTTCATTCGGACCCACTGACTACAATTTGAGTGTCTGTGTTCAGTATTTCTGGACTTGCCAGTTGGACAGTGAATATCTAGAGAGTTTTGTATCTTTCATGTTACCTGATAAGGTTTTCAGCGCAGGTAGTATAAAGAAAGCAATTTTTAGAAAACACTGATTTGGTGTTTAACCCTTAACATTATTTGTGAAACCAGAATGATTCAATTGCAAAGAAATCGTTTCTTTTACAAACCAAAACATTAAGTTTTGTATTTGTTTCTTAATCTCTTAAGTTTCACAATAAAACAGTTTCTAACAAACTACAAAATCCAGGATTCAGTAAAGAATTCTTAACTTTTATTAGTTTTTGTACATACAGGATTGCTAGCAGCACTGCACAGAATGACTATAATAATAAAATAATAATCTTCTCAGCAGTGATAAAAGTGATACAATTATTTATTCATCTGTAAAATGTAATCTTTAGCAAAAGAGCACCACATTGATATATTTTGTAAATATACTTGTTGCAATGTCCATAACTTGTTTTTTTTTATGTCAGAATATCAATTGATTGTAATAAGATATAAACAACAGGGTGTTACGTAACAGAAGTTTTATTCAAAAATTTCCGACTTTGTCTTTTTAATAAGAATATGAACTATCAGCTGCACAAAGTAAGCAGAGATTCTTCAAAATTTGTCATTTATTTGTGTTCAACAGTTTCTCGTGAGACGTCTTGCACTCAGCACATGTCTGTGATTCGCCTAATGGAGCTGATCCTCATGATGTTGCTCATCCCCATGTCTCGGAGGTTCCTGTACTCTCCTGGCCTCACATACATCATCCGGCCTCTGTAGTTGGTCTGCTCAAACATCATCCAGTGGCCGTCCATCACATTGCACGACTGGCAGTCAGACATATAAAATCGATCCTGGAGAGACTCGCAGTCGTCCATCAGCTCTTGCATCTGGCCTCCAAAGTTCTCTCTTTCATAGATCCTCATCCTGAACTGTCCCCGGTGCTGTTGGAGGGAGAAGACACTTGATGTTGCAACACTTCCTTTGTATCTTAGACAGTGAAGGCTTTGAGGTCACTAAGCTACCACAAGGAAAAGAAAACATCTTACCATTGGGATCATTCGACAGGAACGAATGGTGTCCATCATGGCCATGCCCATCATACCCATCATGCTGCCCATGGACTGAAAATCAGAGTACTCGCCTCTCCTTAAGAAGATCTGGTTGCCCATGAAGTTGGGGCGGTCATACACAACGAAGCATCCATTTTCCACCCTGCAGGAGTTACAGCGGTTCAGGTGCATATGGATGTCAGAGCAGTCGCTGCTGCACTCATAAGAGCGACCCTGGAAGTTCCTCTCCTCGTAGAAAATGATCTACAGCAGAAACACGAGAGAGAGAGAAGTGAGTTACTGCATCCTGTGTAGGACAGGTTAGATGTTTGAACACATAATAAAGCATGTTGTTGTGAAATTCACTGAAACTTTCTGCAAACACATGAAACATGACATTACCCTGCCCATAGTGACGGTTTTTCGTTTTTCCAAATGATGCCAACCAACGTTGCTTTTATACAGACCATCAGCTGCAGAACACCTAGCTCACCTTTGTTTGAAACATCATGACTCATCATCAGGTTCACGTGGCCCTGCATTGATTTCGTTTTTTTTACAGTACACCTGAATAGTTATTATTGTATGTAGACTGTAGTTCACTGAGGTTAAACCAGGTCACAAAAGATGCTAAATATTCAGCTAAGAGTTTGTTTTATATCTCTTCTTTAATGTCAGATGATAAAATTCTTTCAGTCCACAGAGATTTCACGATACTAGACTTTTTACAGTGTTTGCATTCCTTTTTTAATCACTGCATTGATTTTTAAAATTCTGTTTTGGTAGAAGTCGTTGAATTAAATGGTTGAAGTTGCTGGAAGCGGGCATAAAAACCAATAATCAATTGACAGGAGCCAGAGTGTTGCAGATTCTGACATACAGGAACGTCTGCCGCCCTATAGTGCTGCTCTGAATATAGAGTGATGAGTCAAAGGTTTCAGCACAAGCCATGTGGAAATACTACTGCTGTGCAATGTATAAAAAGGGAAAAGGGTCGATTCGATGCTGTACATCTGAGATTAGCTCACAAAAATCATGACCATGGGGAGGGTAAGTCAAGCTTTCCAAACAGCTGAATGAGGGGAAACATTCGAAAGATTTTAGAGTTCCTACTGGTAAATGTTTGATGATTGTCTTTTGCAGATCATATTCTATGAGGAGAGGAACTTTCAGGGTCGCTCCTATGAGACCAGCAGCGACTGCCCAGAGCTGACCTCCTACCTGAGCAGGTGTAACTCCTGCAGGGTGGAGAGCGGCCTCTTCATGGTCTACGAGAAACCCAATTTCATGGGCCATCAGATGCTGGTGAGGAGGGGCGAGTACCCCGATAACCAGCGGCTGATGGGAATGAACACGAGCGACTGCATCCGATCCTGTCGCATGATTCCCTCGGTAAGTAGAAGAAATCAACACAAAGAGCTGCATCAGGTCACAGCTGCTCCAAAATCTACTTCTTAGTTTTCATTTAATCGTGTGGAAGCAGCTCAGCTCTGTAAATTTGGGAAATGCAAAAGGCTAAACAGACAAAACCAAAGATTTTTATTTGGAGAAAAATAGTACTTAAGAAGAAAGAAACTGAGAGTCAGGTTGCAGGTAAAATGTAGATTTTATAGAAAACATGATCAAAATGCACCTACATTGAATTTAGAGCAAATGTTTTACTCATAAATAACATTTGAAGTTACCGTAATTTAGCAAGAGGTGAGTGTTAGTGAGATAAAATCAGATGCATCCAATAATTAAACTGAAAAATGTCAACATTTTATTTTGATGTCTGCAGAAGTTTTAATTGTTTTTTATTAGGAATTTGTTTATTAAAATTTGAAGCTGAAGCAGTATTTTTGTTTTAGTTGATTTCTTTTCCTGTGATTTCTCCCTCCGACAGCACCGAGGTCCCTTCAGGATGAGGATCTATGAGAGGGAGAACTTCGGAGGTCAGATGCACGAGCTGATGGACGACTGTGAAAACATGATGGACCGTTTCCGCATGTCCGAGTGCCAGTCGTGCAACGTGATGGACGGCCACTGGCTGATGTTCGAGCAGCCCAACTACCGAGGCCGTATGTTGTACCTGAGGCCGGGCGAGTACAGGAACCTCAGGGAGATGGGAATGAGCAACCTGACGAGGTTCAGCTCCATCCGGCGCATCATGGATGCCTGTTAGCTCTGAGTCTGAATGTACCTGCTGGAAAAAATAAAGCAAACTGAAATCTGATGTTTCTTCTTGTTGTTTGAATTCTCACGCTCCTTAAAGGGAAAGTTTCTAATGTTATAGTTGCGTTTATAGAAACTCTGGTGTTCGTCTAGAAAATGAAATTCACACATTTCAACACAACTGAAACAGTCTTATTGTAAATCACGCTCCAGTTTTTCTAACATTTACTCTTCATTTTGTTAAACTTGTTGAGATTTTGCGAGAAAACCTAAATATTTGCTCTTTTTTTAAGTAAAATTCTTCAACTTTATATCAAGTGGGAAACTTAGAAAGAACCAGTATTTAATATAATGGACTTGGTGCACTTCAGCTCTGCTGTCAATACGTTTAGGACACTGTATAAGACACGTTAGTAGAAGGAAAGTGTCCAAGACGCAAGTAACATCTGAGCCTTTCTATCACACTGGTGAAACAGTAATAAACCTGTAATTAGATCCGTTTCTTATGTTTCTTTACGGGGTTTTGTTTTTTAGAAACAATTCACTAATTAAACTCAAACCATTTTCTTTATGAAAAAATGAAAATGAAAAATACTTTATTTATCCCAGAAGGGAAATTCAACGTTGTAGTAGTTTTTTTTTTTTTTGTCCAACAATAAAAACAACAATGAAGACAACAATACAATAATAAAAAAATTATGGAACTTCTTTCAAGTTTTATCCTTCAACTATTATTTCTATTTAAACCTGATATTCTTATTAATGTTAATTCAGCTGATGGGTTATAATCCCTATGATTTAACCCTATGATAGTTTCACTTTTTCATGAACAGACTACAATCCCACAGACACAAAAAGAAACAGTTACAGCACAAAAATAACTTCAAATAGCATTTTAAATTAAAAAATGTGCCTAAATCTGATCTGTGTCATTTACCTAAATGTGTACTTTTTATCTAAACTTCTCAAATAAACTGCAACCCACTACATTAAAAAATAACTGATAATAAAATGTAGATTTGAAACGCTACTTACCGGGCTGCAAATGCATGTTTTTATGCATCCAAGACAAAAAAAATGTTTGTTCTTTGATTCTATTAAATATTAAAAATTCAGCTTGCATAAACCTCATTACTGATAACATTTTTGTACATATTCGGTATATAAACAAAAGTAACTGCATGTGTTTTCATCCATCCAAGGTAGAACAAAGTTCCCAATTCAGACATAATAAGAGATTTAAAAAAACACAATTTTTATATTATGTGGTTAAATAATGATTCAGGTTGTTTGCAGTCAGCTGACGCTGATCCTCTGCCTGCACTGTTCCAGCATGTGTTTGATACAGACTCATCATCAGGCTGCAACAAAAGCAAATCAAATGACACCAAGCTATTTTGCTGATATGTAAATCTGCCTCATTTGAGTATCAAAGAGTTACCACACTCTGCACATTTAGTTTATGGATAAATACTTTGAAGGGGCTGCAGCAAAAAATGAGGTCTGCAGTGCATGAAAATGGGAAAGGTAAGATTAAAACATTTACATCCAGAGAGAATTTAAAGAACAGGTTTATTTTTAGGTTTGTTTTACATGTTTTTCCGACAGATCACTTTTTTCGAGGAGAAGAAATTCCAGGGTCGCTGCTACAACTGCAGCAGCGACTGTGCCGACCTGCACACACACTTCAGCCGCTGCAGCTCCATCCGAGTGGAGAGTGGCGTGTGGGTCATCTATGAGAGGCCCAACTACAAGGGTTTCCAGTATGTCCTCACCCCAGGGGAGTATGTTGACAACCAGCAGTGGATGGCCTTCAGCGACAGCGTCAAGTCCTGCCGAGCCGTAAAGAATGTAAGACTCTGCATACAGAACTCATAAGACCTAAAGCTAAAGAGATTTTACACTGCTGCAGTTTGCAGCTGCAGAGCAATTTGGCACATTTGAACTTGGTTTTTGGAGAATATAATTGTTATTTTGTTGCAGCCTCACTGCATTTATTATTTTTTAAACAATGTAGGTTTGTTGAACATCCAGTTGCACAAAGAATGAGCTTATAGATCAAGAATCCAGACAGATTTAGTGTCTTTTTTTAAAGGCTTGAAAAGCAGAAACATAACTTTAAACGTCTCCCGACTCAGTCAGGGTCTCGAACACTCGTATCCTGTGTTTGCAGGTTTACGGCAGCGGCTGGAAGCTGAGGATCTACGAGAGACCAGACTTTGGAGGGCAGATGGTCGAGTGCTCTGATGACTGTCCTTCAGTCTACGACACCTATAAGATGCGCGAGGCCTATTCCTGCGTGGTAACAGACGGCGCCTGGGTGTTGTACGACCTCCCCAACTACAGGGGGCACCAGTATCTCCTGGAGCGAGGTGAATACCGACAACACGGCGACTGGGGGGCGTCCTCACCCGGAATCGGCTCCTTCCGCAGGATTACAGAGTTTTGATCAGAAAGCAATACAAGGCCTTTAAAAAACAATAAAATAAAAGCAACTCCAGACATAAGCCTTCTTGCCTTCTAACAATTTCTGAATTTCTGAAATCCTTCTGTGACCTTATTATTTTTTTATTCACATCAAAAATATCTCATTTTCAAATGTGTTTATTTGGATTAAAACAAAGATCAAATGTGATATGCAACAAAACCAAACAAATAGGAATGCATTTCTTTTGAAAACAAAGTAAAATAGTTACAAAATACAGAAAATACTAAATTTGATTGGTTGATTGCAGCGTCAGAGTAATAATTTTTAAATACAACAAAAATAATTTCAGAGTAGAAAACAAAAAATGCTTCATGGCATGAATCTTTGATTTTTGGGGTTTAGCAGAAATGATTGTGCTCTCAGGAGCAAGTGTTTGGTTTGTCCATTAGGGGCTTCCATAGCCATAAAAGAGCAAAACCAAACAAAAACAGCAACCACACATATATGTAGTTTGTATGTTTTAGGGCAGGAAAGTATGTGAATTTGACTTTTACATTTCTAATGATCATTAGAATTTAACAATAGAACCTAAAATATATATTTGTGTTTCACTCCTAATCAAGAAAGAACAATTTTACATTTCGTTTGTACTCAGAAGTCAAAATTTCTGAGTCCCAAGTTGAAAAAACTCCACTAACAAACAGCAAATAAGAGCAACTCAGTCAGCGTCTCCACATCAGATCCAAAACAGCTGCTTCTCTCATGAAATGTTGTTTGTTACAGCAGTAGTAATAAACCTTTTACTATCACTTTGATTTATTAGTTTCTCAGTAATTTAGTCACACACGTATCCGTAAACACGTTGCAACAGTGTTTCCTGGTTGCTGAGCACAACTTTTAACAAATCTTAGTTTTGTGAGTTGCCGTTGGATCACAGTTCTGAATTCTGAGTTAAATGAAACACAGGATACAGAAACTAAGAGTCATGATAACACAAAAAAAACTAATAAAAATTGTGCAAAAAGCAAATTTAAACAGGAGTGTTTAACCCCTTCTGCAGTCTGCAGGAATATTGATTTGTTTTTTAGTTAAATAATCGTTAAAAATAATCTGTTTTACCACCTAAAATCTGATCACTTCTGTTTGAGCTACAACAGACATGAAACTGATGAAAGTTTTTTTTTTTTCTTGCAGCAGAAATTGCTTCTGTTGTGTCTGTTGAGTTCAAAAATGAACAATGCAGCAAATAATCTTTGTCGCCCCCTTCAGGCAGCTGATGTAATTACATGAATGGCGTTTGCTTGCAGGTTTTTTGGAGGAAGAACAGATGAAACAGTCAAATACTTCTCTTGATTTATCATTAAATAACTGATATCAATCTTTTTAGATTTTATCATAGTTTTTTCTAAGAATAAAAATGAACTTCAGACACAAAAAAGAAAACGGACAGTAAAATCATATTATATATGCTCACTCTATGTAAGTTAGATAATAAGATGTTTATCTATGTAAGAATGTGAAGCATTAATCATTTGGAGAAACTTGACTGAAGCAGAAGTTTATATAAGACCGTTCTTCAATCACAACTTTTACAAACCCTCTAAAACTGCATTTTTTTCATTAAAAGTAAATAATTTGGGGGTTGAAATCAGAACTTCTTTCGGCTTTTATTTTGATTTTTATTTATTTTTTTTTATTTATTTATTTATTTTTATTTATTTTTATTTATTTTTTATTAGAAGAATTTAAAAGGATCTGAGTGAGACATCGAGTCTGGATTCGAAGGGTTTCCTTCTGGAAGGTGCTTCATCGTTCTCTCTATTTTTCCACTAAGATACAACCAGTAATCATCCAGTCTTGTTTGGTTTAAAATAGCTTAGCTGAGTATAATATAGAAGGTGAAAAGTCTCTGGTGCCTTCCGAGCTTCCTGCAGGGTCACTGACTCAGCTCTAATGGCTTCGTTTCAACCCAAATGTCCTGCAGTGCCCCTGTTTTTGTCCACACGCTCTGCTGCATCCAGTGGTGCTTTGCACTTTGCATTTTGCTTTGTTTGGGGGGAAACAGGAGTCATTGCTTCAGAACAATGTGATCAGCCTGGATAAATATTTGAATCGCTGATTGAAGTATCCAGTCTGCACAACGCAAAACATGTGCTTAGTTTTATTGTTCCACTTCTGTATAAAGAGAAAACTGAAGGCTGCTTTAATGTTTTAATTTCCACACCGAACCTACTGGGATTAACAATGGAGAAGGTGCTCACTGCTTTATATTTAGTCTGTTTGCGCATGTTTGTGGATTGTTGAGCAGAATGCTTCTATTTCCAGATCATTTTCTGCGAGGACAGAAACTTCCAGGGTCGATGCCACGAGTGCAGCAACGACTCCAGCGACCTGCACACGTACGTCAGCCGCTGCAACTCCATCAAAGTGCTGGGAGGATTGTGGGTCGTGTACGAGAGACCAAACTACATGGGCCTGCAGTATGTTCTGAGCCCAGGAGAGTATCCAGACTACCAGTACTGGCTGGGCATTAATGACGCCATCAGGTCTTGCCGCATCATAAGACATGTAGGTTAAAGTGTTTCAGCAGTTTAATGAGAAACAAATAAGAAAAATCCTGTTTTGACCTTCATCGTTTTTTAAAGCAGCAGATGTTCAACATCTTTTCTCTCATTTTTAAGGTGGGAACGTCATGGAGGATGAAGATTTGGGACAAGCCGAACTTCGAGGGTGAGTCCATGGAGCTGTCAGACAACATGCCCACCTTCCACGAGCACTGGCAGAGCCGAGACGTGCACTCCTGCAAAGTGTTCGAAGGTGCCTGGATCTTCTTCGAGCAGCCCAACTACAGAGGGCGGCAGTTTCTGCTGGAGCGGGGCGAGTACAAGCGCTACGCCGAGTGGGGGGGGCGGCAGCCCAACGTCAGATCCATCCGCAGGGCCAAAAGCTAAAAATACTTCAAATGAATCTAAAAAAATAAAGTTAAGATACAAATTATAACAGTTTTTATCATTCATTACACATTTTATTACTTTTAATTACATCTGTACTAACATGTTTGACGGATCGTCACTGCTGATGTCCTCATTATAATATTATTAAACTATAAATAATTATTTTATATTATCATGACATCCTGTTTTTAGAGTCTGATTTAAATCCACTTTTATCTTCATTTAGAGTTTTTTTTCCTCCCAAAAGTTGCTTTTTTATTTTTTTCCTCCAAAGTTTATGATGAACAAACATTTACTTTGAAACATAATAACAGAAATTAGGAAGAAACAGACTCTTGAAAATAAAAATGGATTTCACAGAGCGATGATTATTGAAAGATTGTTTAAAAAAAAACATTATGAAAGATTTAACAATAAGTTAATTTTTTCATAACCAAACTTCACTGACTTGAAGAACTTTCGCACGAGAATTTTTTAAAAAAGAAAATCAAGTCATGAATGATTTTACATCCTCGTTAACTAGGATTAAAAACAAGATTCAGATTTATTCCGTTAATCCTCAAGGGACTCGGATTACCAAACAAAAATCCAGCATTCAGGTTCAATCAGTTCCTATAAAAGCCGAAACATTTGCAGAATCAGCTGATGTGTTAATGTAGAGCTCATTTGAATGACATTAACTCTGCTGGTTGTGCATTTCATCAGGTTTTATTTAAAAGCAGAGCATCAGTGAGGCCGAGTGAACGAAGGGCTTTTTATTTGATTTGTTTTGGAGGAAGAGAAAGTGATTATGGAGCACAAAGGAAAGGTCAGTCTCAGTCCTGGAACTGATATACAGCTGCTAAATGTCTCACTCCCTCTTATTTAATGCTAATAATTATTTTAAAACAAAAGTCTTTATTTTGAGTAGGTGTAAAGACTTTTGGATAGTTTCAGATCAAATTAACCAGATAAAGGCTTTAAAAATCAGTTTAGTAGGATCAATGTTTCATTTTAAGCACATTTTATAAAATTACACAAAAAAGTTCAAAATAATTGATTGATTTTGGTTTGATTCCTTTAAAAAAATATTTTCTGTTCATTTCGAACTGTCCGTGGTTTTATTATTTATCAGAAATCACTGTTGCTGTCAGATAGTCAGCTGACATAAGCATGTCTTTAATTTATGTATTGCAACATTAAAATTTTGCTTTTAGAAGTATTAAGTGGTGAAATCTGGGCCACAACATTAAAGCTGTGTGTTTTTGTTTTTCACCAGTAGAGGGCGACAGAGTTGACAGGAAACACAAACCAGCTCTCAGATTAGTGTCAGATTAGTGACCTCTGACACCGTTTTTACAGTGTCAGAGTCTCTTTTTATCGATTGCACGGGGTTTAATCTACTTTGAGTTTCAGTTGTTATTATGTTTCTGTTTGGTTAAGATTAGCCTGAGAAATGTTGAAACATAAATTTTGCTACTTATTTCCCAAATTCTTCATACAAAGGCTGTTATCATACTAGAGTTATCTTTTAGAAAAGAGCGAATTAAAAGTTTTTTAAAAGGAGAAGGATGAAAGTTTCACATGTCAGTAATAAAAGTTGCATTTATAATAATAAGTTTAGTTTGTAAATCTCGTACATCATTGATTTTGTTTTCAGATCTTCTTTTACGAGGACAAGAACTTCCAGGGCCGTCACTATGAGTGCAGCTTCGACTGTCCAGAGCTAAGTTCCCACTTCAGCTGCTGTAACTCCATCCGGGTGGAGGGCGGGGCCTGGGTGGTCTATGAGAGACCCCAGTATATGGGCTTCCAGTATGTCCTCATGAGAGGGGAGTATCCCACCTTCCAGAGCTGGAACGGCTTCAACGACACCATCCGTTCCTGTCGCCTTATCAGTTACGTAAGTCCAGGAAAATGTCTTGTGAGAAAAGTAAAAAGATTATAATTGATTTATTTTGGGAAAATGTGAGGATGTGTGCCATCACCTCTAATGCTCACTTATTTATTTGTATCCTTATTATTTAATATCTAAGCCCTCCAGCAGGTACAGGATCTGCATCTATGAGCAACCAGACTTCAGTGGGCAAATGGTAGAGCTGAGTGAAGACCTGCCCAGCCTACAAGACCGCTGGAACCACCGTGGCATCCAGTCAGCCCACGTCCAGGATGGTACCTGGGTCTTCTATGAGAATTCCAACTACAAGGGGCACCAATACCTGCTGGAAAAAGGTGAATACAGACGTCATACTGAGTGGGGGGCTCTCCATCCAACTGTGGGCTCCATTCGATGTGTCGTGGACCCTTAGACCACTCCTTTAACCAGATCCTTCTCTTTTCAATTCATACTCTTTCTGACTAAAATAAAATCAATCAAGAGCTGAATGACTGAGCTTCATTTAATTTGAAAACAAACACAAAATGACAATAGGAAATCTGACTCACCTGTTCTTTGAGATGGGCTAAATTAAATTATAAATGTATATATTAGCAAAATTAAAGGAAAATGAAAAGAAAGTGAAACTATCTGCTTGAACTCCTCAATCTGAGCAAAAAAACTTGACTGTTTTGTTTTATTTGTTTGTTTCAGTGGGATTAATGTATTCTTAAAAGTGTGAAGCCACCTAGTGGTCAAAGGCGGCATTGCGCAAGACCGGAAATGTTGATTTCTCATGCTTCGGTGAGTGAGAACTGAAAACTGATGACATAGTGGGAAAAAAAAGGGAAAAATTTGAAAGAAATATGCAACTCATGAAATTATAAGCCTGTGTTACTGAGTAGTTTTGAGTAATATGATGTTTGTGTCAGTTAATTTGGATGTTTTGCCTTTTAGGTTTTGTGTTTATCTGACATGCAGAGTTAAAGTGTGTTAAAGGTCTGATTTTTGTTACATAAACGTGAGCTGTATATGAGAATTATCTCATCAATCTTAATGATTTCCTTTTTCCTCTTCTCTGATGTGAAGATACAGAGGAGAGATTTCCAAAACAACAAAACAAGCCCAAAAAATGCTTAAATTCCAACCCAAAGACCCATTTAATAAAGATATACAGAGGGTAATTTCCTGTTGCAGAATGTGTTATATCATATCATTCTTGTTGATCTGCCAGAAAGGAAGAAGAACGCTCACTGATGTGGTTTTGTACACGGAAGAAGATGGCGGGGTGGCCGAGTAAACAGGAGAGAAGTCGCAAATCAGTAACAGAGCTGCTGAGCTCAGCTCGTATTGGAGCTCGAGCTTTTATCACAAACACAGATCCGTTCTGGCATCTCCAGACGCTGATTGAGCATTTTCTGAGGAGAAGACAAACAATCAGTGTTACATTACAGGAAAAAAAACTCCACCTGGACAGGTCAATGTGAAGTCACAGAAAGAGACCTAACTTTGGAACGTCTGAACTACCAATGAGACAAACAGGAGACGGCTGTGATGGTTAAATCATTCTCTACCAAGTCTTACAGAATCTACTCAGGTTAATGCACAGCTGCGGACTGATCTGCAGTCTGCTGGAGCAACTCAAAGTGCTCACTAAAGCAGAAACACGTGAAAAGAAGTCATGATAAATAACTCTGATATCACATTTAGCCAGAAAGGAACATTGAATTGCTGTGTGTCGGAGCTGCAGCTGACCTTTAATCTTCTTATGGGCACATTTGGATTAAAGTCTTGATAACTACAGTTTTTATGCTGTTTATTGTGTTAAGCCATCGGTCATGGAGGAGGTGCTGTGTTAGATTTTGATTTTAGATTATGTGGGTCTTCTCTCAGCTGGTAATGAAGTGGAAATGGATCAAAGTGGAATTAAAACTGTCCTGCCGTTCACATGTCAGCTCACGTGTGACCCTATCAAAGATCTATCTATCTATCTATCTATCTATCTATCTATCTATCTATCTATCTATCTATCTATCTATCTATCTATCTATCTATCTATCTATCTATCTATCTATCTATCTATCTATCTATCTATCTATCTATCTATCTATCTATCTATCTATCTATCTATCTATCTATCTGTCTGTCTGTCTGTCTGTCTGTCTGATCTCATCTCTCTGGCCCTTTAAGACGCCTAAGGATTCATGAATGAAACGCAACCATTCATAAAAACACAAAGAAGGAACGTCAGAGCACTTTCGAAGGTGATTGGCTCGTTCTTTGATTGACTGTCTCTTCTAGCCAATGGGAGAGCTGCACAGTTCTCCGCTTATCAGCGAGCTCTTCATTGAGAAAAATCCACAGCCGAGTGTTTATTCGAGAAGCTGCAGGCGATGTAGGGGAGAAAAATCTGTGTCCACGTATTTTATTCACTCTTCCAACGCAAGCTTCACTAACAAGGTAAGATGTGCAGTATTGTAATATCGTTTATATAGAAGCTAGCTGTAGACGCTGTTTTGGGTAATAATTTTATCAAGACTAACCGCATCGTCGCCGTTTGTTGCTGCCTGTGAAGGCAGCCGATATGGGTAAAGAGGCGAACGCCATTTTCTAAAAAATCAAAGGCATCATGCGTCCATTTCCCCCGCATCTGTTCGCTCTGCGGGGTGCCGTTTCCTTTCGCAGCAGCTGTTTTACACACGGTTAGCATTGTTGATTGTTTCTCTGTTCTCGTTGGTAAATTTCTCTATGGTGTGAGTCTCCCCCCCCCCCCTCACCACCTCCTCCTCCTGCGAGGATCAAGTTTCACTTCATTGAGAAAAACAAGGAGGTCCCAAAGCGAGCAGCGCTATTATTTTCTGTGCGTCACACCAAACTCCATTCAACTTTTTCTCAATTTAATGTTCAGCTTCTGCTTCTGTCATTAATATAGTAAATAAAGTATTTGATTTCTTATTGTGGTTGAACCAAACCTTAAATCAAAAGTTTCTGCTCGTCAATAATGCAAGTTTTGGTGAGAATGACTAAATATACAATTTTACATCACAATAAAGAGGTAAACTTGGAATCAAATCATGTAGCTATTGTGTTAATTAAAATTCAGAGAAGGTGTAAACTGTGTAAAATCTCAATTAAAAATGAGTTTCAGTAAAATTCACATCAAACTTAATGGAGATGTGAGGTATTATTTATTAGAGGTGAGAAAATACTGCATTGTTAATATGTTAGACAGTCTTATGGAGTTTTTTACTCAACAATGAACTTAGAAACATTCACGGAATAAAAGTGACTAAACACAAACTTTAAGTTCCCGTGTTTAGACTTATTGTATTTTACAAAATAGTTTGTATGTTCAGACTCAGTTGCATGTTTTAAAGAATCCTTTGATGTATTTTTTTTAATCCAAGCTGTAAACAGAAGATCTAATGGTTATTTACTTCATAAACACCAGCGCGTCATGTGTTATTGATGGATTGAGCATATCGAGGCCATCAGGGTGCAGCCGACAGGAAAAGGCATCACGTTTTATTGCACTCTGCTTATCACCTATCAGAGCGTCTCTGCGTAACCACCCACGTCATTTAGAGCTTTAGTTATCAACACAGCTGTTAGGCTTTTTTTACAGGTTATTAAATAAATGATGTTTCTAAGGATCAAGAGATTCTCAGGGAAGAAATGATTTAATAATTGCTCTGTTATTTTCTTTCAGGGTGAAGACAGCTGCAACATGGACGGCTTTTATGACCAGCAAGTCCCCTTTGTGGTGCCAGAGAGTGTGAGTTTTTAAATGTGATGATCTGATTTTTTTATACAGTCAGACGGATGAATGAATCAAGTCTAAGATGTTTGCTTTCACGTGTTGTTGTAGAAACATCAAACAGATGAGGAGAGATGTCTCAGTGACAGACGGAGGAAGTTCTTTGACACAGACTTGGCTCAGGACACAGAAGGTACATCAGCTCAGTGTATTCAGGATTGTTCTGAACCCAAAAGATCAACAAAAATTGAATTCATCACTGTATTTCAGAGCTTTTTCAAGACCTGAGCCAGCTCCAAGAAATATGGATCGCTGAAGGTAAAAATCCTGCAAACATCATTAAGAACTGATGCCATAAAAAAACACTGATTACTGCAAATAGAAAGAAACTCTCAGCTTGAATTGATTTATTTTTGGCTCAGCCTCCAGCAGCTCTTTCATCGTCCTGTCTCCTCTCATCTGACAGCTCAGGTTCCTGATGACGAGCAGTTTGTCCCAGATTTCCAGTCCAGTAACTGTGAGTAACTGCTGTCATATTTATACACGACATCCAGAGTTGTGCAATAAATATTACACGTATTCTTCATTCGTGCATCCAGATGATGTTTTTGTTTACCTCTGGATCACCGACAGCAAGGACTTAATCCTCCAACCAGTCAGTCTGGTTAAAATAAAGAACAAGATGTTACATTTAATGATGTTTCTGATCATTAAAACTATAAAAATGAGCTGTTCTGTTCATTTACAACAGTCCCAGTAAATATAGTTCTGCCCACTTGTTCACTAAAAAAAGGGTTTTATTTATTTATACTGTAAGTACATACAGCGTAGGAGTTTTGGTTTGTGGAAATCAAACCAAAGAAATATTAAAAAGACCTTAATTTTAGATTTTATTTACTAAAACATGAAACTAAATAGACATTTTTATTCACATTTTGTTTTATTCTACTCTAAAATGACTAAAAACACTCTGATCAAGAGAATTGTAAAAATAATCTAAATAAAACACAGAAAATAAAGAAATGAAGAATATTCTAGATTATTTGAAATTATAAATCACAAAGTTAATAAAATGACTCTTTTAATTACTGTAATAAAAAAGGAGGAACTTGATCATTGTATTAAAATAGATACAAATTGACAATAAAATCCTAGGTGGTCCCAAAATAAAACAACCAAATAAAGTAGTTTTAGTTTACCAGTAAATAAAGTTGTTTTTACTGTGAACATTGATTTTGTAACTCAGACTTTCACAAATGTTTTTAATCTTTACCAGATAAGTGATGATAATAATAATAATAATAATAATGTGTAGAGAAAACGCAACAGCTGTAAAACCGGCGATTGTGTCCTGGAGTTAAAATAGTGCGTTAAGTGTCGCTGCGTCTGTATTTATTGCCGTTATAATGACGGCTCCCTCGGTAGCAGCTCCGGGTTCAGGCAATAAAACTGACAGCAAATGTGTCACAGATGGAAACATTAGAGGCTCGTTTGCGTCACAATCCAGCTGTTGATGAAAGGTGAGATCAGACAGTTTTAATTTAAAACCAACTTAAAGAGAAAATTAAAAAAAGCTCCTTGATCAGAGTAAATCTGACTAATGAGTCTGTTTCTGTTGAAAAATGTCCATGATTATAACATTATTATTATATGTTTACAGCTTTAGATTTATTTGAACAAGCCACACCCACTTTAACCAGTCCTTAGTGGATTTATTATATCTGTTAATTTATGGTCTGTAGATCAAATAAAATCTGTTTTAATTGAAAAAATGTCGTATTTTTAGAAGTTTCGTTCAGAATCTTCAAGAGCTGTAAAATAATAAATAAATAATAAACTTTTTTTCATTATTTGCACAAAAATTTTGAGATTTTTGGATCTACAGAAATAGTTGTTTGTTATTTGTTTGTTTGTTTGTTGCAGTGATGTTTCATGGACCTCCTGTCAGCAAAGTGAAGCGGGAGCCCAGTCCATCCAAAGACTTGTCCCCCTGTGGAACCCCTCAGACTGACACGTGCCTTTATAGTTACAGGTAATAAATAAACCAGACGAGTCGATCCAGGTGATCTGATCTCTTATTAACCAGCTGTATGACATCATGTTGTCTCCTCAGTGCCTGTGAAAACAAGCTGGGTCCAGCTGCAGCCTCCACACCTGTAACAGAGTGTAGCTCCATCCACCCTGCTGGACCTCCACCCATACACAGGCAGCTACAGCCACCTCCCTCTCAGCTTACCAGCCAAGCTCCGCCCCCCAGCCCCTTCCACCGCCTCCCGCACGGCGACCAGAACCAGCAGTTCGCGCTGCCTCGTGCTCCAACCAGCTGCTCAGGTGCATCTTTCAACTCAGAGCAGAGGTGCGTTCTGGTTATTCCTCAATGATTTCAGCTGGAAACAAATTCGTGTTAAATTGTCAGTTTTTTCTCTTCCGTTCTTCACTTCAGGTTCCAGAGGCAGCTGTCGGACCCCTGCCTGTCCTTCCTGCCTCCAGAGAAAACCACAGCTGCACCGTACCATCCCACCAGCTGTGACGGCCGGCCTGTGTATCAGCGTCACCTGTCGGAGCCCCTCGTTCCCCTCGCCGCGCACGGTTTCAAACAGGAGCGGGTGGACCCTCGATACCCAGACCCAGGACCTGCTGGTCCGGGTCTGGCTCGGCCACAGAACACCTTCAGCCATGTCAAAATCAAACAAGAGCCAAGAGACTTCAGCTTTGAACCAGGTGTGTGAGGCGTGTTTGTTCTGTGTTTTTATTGGGCTGAACATGAACTCTGAAGGAAACGTGATCTGTATTTTCCAGAAGTTCAGACCTGCCAGTCTTCATCATATGGCAAGTCTTCAGTTATGTTCCAGAAGAACAGAACAGGTCAGGTTCATCATCCAGGATTTGGAGGTTTTTCATGGTCTGCCCCACCCTGACTGATCTACTTTACATTTACAGGGTTTGGATTTGACCGAGACCCTCGTTTATACTTCGATGACACTTGTGTTGTTCCTGAACGGATGGAAGGTAAGATGCTGGAACCGAAGCAGAAATTATTTTTTGTTGCCCAAAGCAGAACGAATGAACTCACTGCTTCCTGTTTGGTTGTGAAAACAGTGAAAGTAAAGCAGGAAGGTTTACCGTACCAGCGCCGCGGCTCCCTGCAGCTCTGGCAGTTCCTGCTCACGCTGCTCGACAACCCGGCTAACGGACACTTAATCGTATGGACGGGACGCAACATGGAGTTTAAACTGATCGATCCAGAAGAGGTGAGACTTTCCCAGACTGATGTGTGTTCATGCTGGATGTGTTAATGAGGTGTGTTTTGGGTTTTTTGTGCAGGTGGCTCGACTCTGGGGCATCCAGAAGAATCGACCGGCCATGAACTACGACAAGCTGAGCCGCTCGCTGCGCTACTATTACGAAAAGGGCATCATGCAGAAGGTAAAGGCGAGTCATGTTTCACTCCTATTATTATTATCATTATTATTATTATCCTCCACCAGAGGGCAGGAGACATGTATAAGATTTAATACAGCAGGAAACTACAACGGAGAAGGAGGCGGAGCTTTAAAAACCTGCTTTTACATGATACTTCTTAGAACCGATACTATGATTGAATTATTGTAGTTCATTAAACTTCCTGAACTCTTCGTCCTCCTGCAGGTGGCAGGAGAACGCTACGTCTACAAGTTTGTGTGCAACCCCGACGCGCTGTTCTCCATGGCGTTCCCTGAAAACCAGAGGCCGAGTCTGAAGGCAGACCTGGATGCTGTCCTGCCCCCCAGCGAGGAGGACGGCTTCCCTCTGCCTGGCTACGAGGAGGAGGGGCCTTACCTGGTTGATGGGGCGGAGCAATGCGTCCAGGGACTGGCGTTCCCTGACAGCTACCTGTACTAACCATGACAACTGGACGACATGGGAATTACTTTAAAAGGTGATTAAAATGTTCAGCTGTGTTTGAGATATAAACATACTCACATTATTTGGCACAAATTAAAGACGCCTTTGTTTTAAAATGTTCAAGGCTGAAAATCAGTAACTCTAAGACTGTTAAACTCCAGAAGACAAAATGCATTTCTTTGTTAAAAACTTTTGTTGTGCTCATTTAAATTAATGTGTTGAAAAACTGTAAAAAAAAGTTACCATTTTTTTTTTTTAAGTTTGAATTATCAACTAAATTCAGAAAATAAGAAGGAAGTTGTACTTTTAGGGGAAAAAACAGGAATATTTACAGTGAATAATTTGTAGAAATTAAGAAAATTAACATGATTAAAACAAAATGATCCAAACTTCTACTATCAAACACAACGATGAGTTCTTTGGGGGAAACATTGGTAATATATGTAGAGCATATATTTTAATCTCTGAAATATATTCACAAAGTATTATTACAGTAAGACTTTTATTATCAGTGATTTAATAAAAAATGACCAAATAAAGCTGAAATACAACAACCATTTATTATCAGTCATTCCCTCTGAAAAAATACTTGTTCTTTCACAGCTTTTTGTACAAAGTTGCCATTGCGCTTAATTTATTTTAATTTAAGTGCATTTTTAGTCCTAATTGTGGTTCCAAACTCAAAATATGACAATATATTGTTTCCATGAAGGTCACATCTGTTTGTGTTTTATTCTGACAGTCAGACGTGTCTCTCTCTGTAGTGATAATGTTGTAGCATGGCCATCGCTGGAGTCCTCGCATTCGTAAACTCTGGGATCTGTTTTGCAACCAAAAACTATCTCAAAGCCATGGCGCTCCTTTTACTAATTTACTATTGTTTTTTTTAGAAATCGTTCCGACTGCTTGAAAGGGAAACGTGTATTTTTCCAGACCTTTGACCCCAAATGTGTTTATTAAAACCTGTACTTTGTGTACTTCTTCTTGGTTTCAAAGCTAATATTTTGGCATTATTGTATGTTTTCGTAAAATGGTTTATGACAAAAGTATTGCTACTATTTTTTTGGATTCTGTAATACTGCCACTTTTATGGTAACAAGCATGGACTTTCTTCCGGTTGGCTCCAATAGTTCTCTGCATTTTGTATAGTTTGTTTGCTTCAGTGTGTAGAGAAAGTATATTATATATAGATATATTTTTGCAAAATGCTGTGTTTGCTTGCTAATATGTTGCATCAGCATCCAGGACTGCAGGTGAGTCCTGCACACAGAACATGGTTGTAATAGTATATTTTGCTATATTCTGCCCTCAGATACTGTATGTGTGCCTTCTGTTGATCTTTACTGATACAATAAACTATTTTACTCTTTTCTTTGTTCTTCATTACATTGACACATTGATGGGATGGACAGACGAGCTACAGTCTGAAACATGTTTGGGTTCCACGTAAATGTTTGTTCATCCATGTGAAGAAGAACCGGTGGAACATCAGACACGAGTAACGAACTCCAACTGAGTTCTGATGAGTCAGAAAGGAGCGATCACATTTCTCCAGTTTACCATCACTTTGTTACTTCCTGTAAAATCCAGACTATAAAGATCAAAAACAAGATCCATCTTAGATTAAAGGTCTTATTGTTCCACGTGTTCCTAACAGAACACTTTGTTCTCACTCAAAAAAGGGAGTCGTTTCTTTCCACTTTGTAAATAAAACAAAAATGTGAATTTACTGTTCAGGACAAAAGACTCCAAACCGACGGGTTTCAGACCATCCGTCCCTTTAAAGATGTTCAGAACCTGCATAAGGAAGAGAAGAAGAACATGAGAGGAACATGTAGAAGGATGAAGGTCTGCCAGAACCTGCTGCTAGTATCTTGTTTGTATAAGCAGGTAAAGATCCTTCACAAGGTTCTAGTCACTCTTTTCAAAATAAATTCATAATTTTACATGAAGGTCGTTTCAGTAAAAGATCAGCTGGTTCTGGTTTCCGCGTCCACCCCCCCCCAGACCTGATCTGGAGGAACATTTTAATCTTTATTTTGGGTTTTCAACTTGAAATTTCAGTGAAAAGATTTGATTCATCATCAGCTTGAGTTATTTACCTGAACACATTATTTTTTAGGGTTTAGTGTTTTAAAATTCACAACATTTAAAGTCTGAGTTTGATAATCAACCCAGAGTTTCTTCCAGGATTTGATCTCATCTCCTCCAGACAACATGAGTCTGTTTAAGTCTCTGACCTGTTTATTTATGGAAAACTTTATCTGTCATGAAGCTTTTCATGTCCATTTGTAACTAAATAAGTTCTAAAAGTGATTTAAAAATATAATTCTGCTTTCAGGTTTGAACCCTCAACTAACAGTTTGAGTTATTTAACTGATCAGTTTGTCTTTTTTAATAAAATATTTGTTTCATATTTCATGACGTGTGAAGTCTGAGTTTATTAATCTGAGATTTGAGCTCAGTTCCTTCAGACAACAGGATTCTGTTTTACACTCACCTGTTTGTTCACAGACGTTTGGTTACATTTCAATTTTTATTTAAAAAGATTGTCACTTTTAGAGTCTAATTCTGCTTCCAGATTTGAACCCTCAACCTCAAAACACTAAACCATCATCCAACAGTTTGAGCTATTTAAGAGAACAGTTTGTGTTCTGAGGGTTTTTTACTCTTGACGCACCTGATTTCAGTCGACAGCTGATGAACAGGTTTCTGTTGAACTGCAGTCATGTGACTCGAGAGTCTTCAAGCAGGGAAACATCTAGAACCTGCAGGAGGTTCTAAGGACTGAGGAACCCTGCTGTAGCGGTTTGATAGTTTTAAACTCAAACCTGATCCCCTCCAGGAATCAAACCCTGAACCCCAAACCCTGGTACTCTGTGAGATGTTCTGACAAACTGCTTCTTTGATGTTTCTCAGCAGGTTGTCTGAACGTCTCAAAGTTCCTTCTTGAGTTTGATTTGATCCACCCAAACATCATCTGTTTATCTGGGATGTTAAACAAACAGAAACAGGATTTTGTCTGTGTTTCAATCACATCATCAGAAAAATGCCAGACAATCTGGGTCCCGACTGGAGGACTCAGACACCAGGAGGTCCTTTAGTCACAGCTTTTTGGTCTCTTATTTAGAAGAAACAAGCCTGAACTTTAGAACCAACTGGTTCATCAAGAGGAAAATAAAGATTCATTTTAAAACCAAAACACAGAAAGAACATGTGATAAACTGGATTTAGACCATGAATAAATATTTAAATAAAGTTCGGGTGAAATAAAACTGGGAAAATCAGGTTTGGTGCATTTTAATTACTGATCTGATGTAGTTACTGTGTTTGGCCACATGAAGGTGAAAAACTCATCACACCAGAGGGACAAATCAGAGGACACAGAACATGAAGCCCCGCCTCCACAGTGATAAAACTCTGAAGTCAAGCGAAAAGAGCTTCAGAAATTGAGCGCGCGCTCAGAGTGCGGACTGTCCGCTCGTGGCTCAGTGAAGCCCCGCCCCCCCTCCCGAATTATTAAAAGTACAAGCAGAGTGTGTGAGTGTGTGAGGGAGAGAGAGGGGGGAGATACTTGTGGGTGTTTTCAACTTCTCATATCTTCAATGTGTAAAAAAGCAGCAAACGCGCGTCTCCTGGATTAGCCCCGCCCCGAGCCTATATAAACGGAAGTTGACGCGGCTGGCTTCCTGTTTAACTAATTTGTTTGGCTCGCGGTGCACGTGGCACAAACATTTGGGTTGGTGAGTGACTTTAAATCTGTGAAGATGTTTAAAAGTGTATTAAGAGGAAAAGTTTGGACTTGAAAGTGAAGTTTCTGCTTGTGTTTCAGCTCGTGGCTGGTGGTTTTGTTTCTGCAGCTTCTGGATGAGCTACACGAGGTTTGAACACGATCACAGCATTTAAACACAAATCCTGAAAATCCAGATCAACCGTTGGTTTAATCTTGATATTTAGTCTGATTGTGTGAAGATGTTATTGTTAGTATGTGAAGGAGAACATGCTTGATGGTCAGATGTGCTTGAAGAAGTTGTTTTGGTTCTTAAAGACGTTCCTGAAACGAGTTGTTGAAGCATTTCTGACCAACTTGGCATGTTCTCTTCCACATGCTAATGTGCTAACTGTGTGTTTGGTAAACATGCTAATGCTAACAGGTGTTCTGGATTTTTTGGTTTGTGTTATCTGCTGTTATTGTGTTAAACCATGTGATCTAACTCACCCAGAAGCTGCAGGATCAAAGCAGCAGTTTGATTCAAGTCTAAATCTTTTCCTTTTAATGGATCTTTACACAGTTTCACCGGTTTAAAGGCTTTTTTTTTGTTGAAGTCAAAGTAAACACAACAGTCCCACCAAACACTTAGCCTATGAAAACTAAGTGAATAAGAGGCTCCTCCTCCGGCTCCTTGCTCCTCCTCCCCCTCTCTCCCTCTCTATCCACCTTCTTCTTTCTACCATTCCTACCTATCTAGCCACTCCCACTCATCTAGCCCCACCCACACAGACAGACAGACCCACAGACTCATGTATCACATTTATTTTGCATTTCACATTTCATGTTGATTTGATGTTCATGCTGTTGCTCCACTTCTTGACATGGGATTCGAACCCTGGACCTCCATCACTGTAGTGTTCATTTATCTGGTCACAGACTGCTCCACCAGGCCATCAGCTCTGCTTCATACTTAGACTTTTCTCCGGGCGCATTTATCTTTTTGTTTTCAATCTGTACCCATAAATAAAGTCTTTAACGACTCATAAAGAGGTTAAACTGAGATTTGAACACACAACCTCCAGCACACAACTTCTTCTCTCTATCAAACTAAGCTGTGACTTGAGGTAAGAGACTTGTTTGGAACTTCTACTTATTGTTTATTTTGGGTTTTTGACCCTTAAAATAGTCTGAGATATCAAATAGAACCAGGAGGATCTTCCAGGATTTGATGACAGTATCTTCAACCAGCAGGAGTCCGTTTAACCCACTGAGCTATTTGCTCACGCAAGCTTAAAGTGGTTTCAAATGTTTTCACTTTAATATTTAAATGAAAAAGTTCTAAATTTTAGTTTATGTTTAAATACACTGGCCAGCTTTGATCCCACAACCTCCAAGATTTGTGTAGTTTTCTGAAAGTTTGAGCTATTTACTGGAACGCAAGACAAAGTGTTTTTTAACACATTTCAATCTTTGATGAAATATCTGTGCTTTAAAACATTAAACAAGCATAAATCCAGTTCTAAGTAATTCCCTGGATTTGATCTCATATACTTCTGATTTGAAGGGTTCTGTTGAACCATCAAAGCCACTTCTACATGGAAGAGTTCATCCATCATACAAGTTTAAGTGGAACTACCTTCTGAAAGCGATTTCAAGTCTCAACTTTCCACCCAGCTTTAACTAAAATACCTCAGACCTCTGAGCCGACACCAGACAGTTTGAGCTACTTACTGAGACAAATTCTTAATGCTTTTTTTGGGCTTTTCATTCTTTACTGACGTGTTTGTGCTACAAACTCTTGAAATATAAAGATGAACTCATAATGCCCTGAGCAGTTCTCAGGATTTCAGACAACAGGATTCTGTTGAACTCTCTTGAGTTCTTTGATCACATTTGAAACTTTAGCTGATTTCTTTCCAACTTTTAGTCACTGTGCGATCTTCTTCTCAGTCGGTGCCTCTGCAATGCCGCCACCGCATTTCTTTACATTTCTGCTGCATCCTGAATGTTTTATAGTTTTCACTCTGTATCAATCTTTTAACTGTCTAAGATCAAGAAAAACTCCAACAACCAGATCAAACTGAAGTCCCGTAATCATATGGAATAAACATTGTAACTTTTATTGCAGCTGTCGTCAGGAGCAGTTATCAGTTTAATTATAACATGTAAATTTTAAACTTTTTGCTCAGTGTATTCACAGAAGAACTCATGTATTTGTGATGTTGGCGTAAGGTCAACATTTTCGTGACCAGTTCCATCTGTAGAGAGCAGCAAGGCACGTGTTAAAGCCACGTGGCGAAGAAGTTGTTGCTAAAGAGTCTGAAGAAGAGCAGATGTTACTCAGTCACTTCCACTCATGTGAGATTACCCATGATTCCTCAGATTCTCCACAGATGGAGACCAGCTGGAGTAACTCATCAGTGGAAACATCAGAGATCTGATTATGACTCAGATCCAGTTCTACACCAATGGATCCACACAGGGACGCCGCTCGTCTCACCATGTCGCAGGAATGACAGACTTACTCACTCAGCATGAATGTAAACAAATTTCTCTCTGCTCCTGCATCCTCCTCCGGACTTAGGTCAAGATGGAAGAGGTGGTCCTGCAGTCTGAAGCAGTCAGACCACCAGTTCCACCTGATCCTCCTCTGGAAGCTCCACACAGGAGGAGCAGGACAGATCCAAGCTGTGCTGCAGTCCTCAGCAGACCTGATGCTGCCTCCTGCTGGTCATCTGAGGCAGTGCAGTAGTGCTCAACAGCTGATTCCAGTGATCAACAGCTGAGAACCGTTTCCTGTGAATGGCACTGAGATCTGACCTGAGATCAGAGTGCAAATGACAGACTGTGTTCCCTCTAATGGGACGGAGCTCCACAGCAGCTTCAGTTAAACTGTATGACTGTGTTTGAGGATGAAGAACAGAGCAGCACAGTCCTCAGAGTCCAGCTCTCTGCAGCTCAGGCTGATCACATGATCCAGTGACCTCAGTAAACCGGGTATCATGTGACCGTTGTGAGATCTGTGGATTTCTTTTGCGGACGTCTTCACAAAGCCGAGAATGAATCTGAAAACACATTTACAACAACATATTTTAGAAGCAGCTGATAAAAACAGAAGCAATGAAGGAAAGTTTAAATCAAGATGTTCTTCTGTGTCTCGGCTTTATGGTTTGTTAGCAGATGAAAAACACAAGAGCGCCACCTGTTGACATAAAGAGCTTAAAGGGAAAATTAAATGTCGCCCTCTGGTGGTCTCTATACACATTACAACTAATCGCTTGTCTTTTAGAGCTGATTGAAATTCAAAAAGTAAGTAAATACATCAACAATTCATCAAGTCAATACTTTTTAACAGTATTAGTTAAACTAAATTTAAGAAATGAGAAAAAAAGTTTTTAGAAAGCTTATGTCTCCCAAAAATCATTTTCCATCTGCTGATAAGTCATAACATCAAATAAACAGACATTTGGTCAGACTTGACTTGCCTTTCCGAGTTCCTGTAAATAAAGACGAGTCACAATATACAAAAAAATGATATCTGAAAAAAGGATAAATGTGTAAAATGGCCACCTTGTTAATACAATCCTGTCCAGAAAGGGCAGCAGATGTTCAGTCCTGCAAGACGAGGTTCTTTCTCAGGTTCACAGTCTGAGCCAACATCTGCTGCAGCAGGTAGTGAAGAAGCTCCCAGTGCAGACAGCAGATCTCCAAGGACAAGTTCTTGTCCTGGATTTCATGGATGAGGACCAGAAGCTGCAGCAGATTCTCTTCACTCACTCTGAAGAGTTCACATATAAAAACTATCATGTTTTAAAAGCTCCTGCTTTAGTTTTGTTGGTCAAGTTCAGATGAGACTCTCACCTGACTGTGAGAGGAGCATCATGACCAGCAGAGTGATGAGACTCAGCAGGGAGGCAGGACACAGTCAGGTCTAATCATCTGACTCTCCTGAGTCTCAGGAGAGACGTCAAACTGCTGACAAGTTTGGACGAGACTCACGCTGTTTGAACTGATCTCCAACCAGTGAACAACCTCTTCTGACCCAGGTCTCATTGTTGGACAGTCTGAGATCAGAAGTGCTTCAACATCACATGAAGATAAATGCAGATGAAGTTCTTCAGCTTCCTGCCTCAGACTGTGGACTTGAGTTGTTCATCTAAAGAGCCGGGTGGCTCTTCTGACAGACGTCTTGCTGGCTGTGAGAATCAGATCCACCTGAGAACTGCAGAGTCTGAGAACTTTACCACAGAGCTGCAGGTTCTACTGTATAACTCTCCTGTTAACAGCAGGCTGAAGGTCTGCAGTGTCTCCAGGTGAGGAGCAGGCGTGTCTCCAGGTGCTGTTGTCATGAAGGACACAGAGAGTGGACAGATTCTTTGGAGCATCAACAAACTGAAAGGACACAAAAAGGTTAAACCTGCTAAACACTAGTTTGGATCCTCAGCAGCTGGTTTTCTGGATTCTGTTAGGAGTTTCTGTGTTTACCTTCGTGCTGGTTGGACCATCTTGCTGCAGGGGGTGGAGCTTGTGTTCCCACGAAGGAGGCGGGGCGTGACAGGCTGCTGATACTTTGTTATCGGAGGTGACGTCAAACGTGTATTCTGGGCGCGTGCGGTGAATTCGGAGCGCGTAAAGGTGATACTCGCGAGGAAGTTGTAGGGCATTTCTGTACTGACAACGAACAGTCTGCGAGCACGCACGAATCTACCGTGCGCGCACATGTGGACCAACGAGCACACCGCAATAATGAGCGCGCGCTCCACCTGCTCGACTTTAGGTTTGACACTAAAGAGGCGGGGCCTGTGGCTGATGTGCTGTGTCCTCTGATTGGTCAGTTTCTTCCCTTTCAGAAATGAACTGCAATTTTATCTTCTTCTTGATCTTATAACAAACACTCTGGAGATAATTGAAAAACGAGGGAAATTTCAGAAAATGTCCCTGTATTATAGTCTGTTTGTCAGATCTTATATTTTTCATGCTTGTACTTCTTATTGTGTTTTTCCTGTTCTTGGTCATGAACACGGCCATCCAAATGTTCTGTTACTTTTGTACATGATGAAAAAAGGTCAAATAAATCACACCGACTGAAGGGAGTGCCTCACTTTTTAAGAAAAATATTTAATGAATTCGTTTTTAGGTGACTGCTGCTGTCTGACATTTTTTGTTTCACCTTTAGATCCTGAGTTCAATTTCCGGTTCTGGAGTGAATATCCATAGACATTACACATGTCTATGTGGGCGTGATTGATTGATTGGAGATGACCAATCACGTGAGGGTCAGGGCTTCCACTGGTATCCGCCTCTTCAATCACTGATGAAGACGCGCGTTGAACACGCGTGAGAGAAGAAATCCTGTGGATGGTTAATAAATGAGGGCGAATTAATCTGCCACGCCCCGCCTCCTTCGTGGAGATCACAAACTCCACCCCCCGCAGCAAGATGGTCCTACAAGGTAAACGCAGAAACTTCTAACATAATCCAGAAAACCAGCTGCTGATCTGACAACAACCATCCAAACGAGTGTTCATTCAGTTTTACCTTTTTGTTTCCTGTTATTTTCTTTCCTCCAAAGAGATTCTCCACCCTCAGTGTCCTTCATGACGGCACCTGCAGAGACGCCTGCTGCTCACCTGGAGTGACTGCAGACATAAAGCCTGCTGTTAACAAGAGTTTCACAGTAAAATCTGAAGCTCTGTGGGGAGAGTTCTCAAACGCTGCAGTTCTCAGGTGGATCTGATCCTCACAGACAGCAGGAGTCCTGCAGGACGTCTGAGAGAAGAGCCGCGCGGCTCTTTAGATGAACACTGTTCGTGTCGTTTTCCACCTTCTTGTGGCCAAAAGCAGTAACTACATCAGATCACTAATTAAAATGCACCGAACCTGATTTTCCCAATTTTATTTCGCTCAAACTTTATTTATATATTTATTCATGGTCTTAATCCAGTTTATCACATGTTCTTTCTGTGTTTTGGTTTTAAAATTAATCTTTATTTTCTTTTTGATGAACCACTTGGTTCTAAAGTTCAGGCTTGTTTCCTCCAAAAGCTGACCCAAAAGCTGCAAATAAAGGACCACCTGTTGTCTGAGTCTTCCAGTCAGGACCCAGATTGTCTGGCATTTTTCTGATGATGTGATTGAAACACAAACAAAAACAAAATCCTCCGGTCTGTATTTAACTGTTCTGTTAAATAGCTCAGACTGTTGGATAATCTCAAATTAATAAACTCAGACTTTACACGTCATTAAATATGAAACAAATATTTTATTAAAAAACACAAAAAATACAGTAGTGCTGCAAATGGTCGAAGTCCTGCCTGCTGCCAGTACCTGGATCAGCAGAGACAGTCCTGCAGTGGTGGGACAGGACGTGTCCTCTCCCTGAGAGGTGGGGGAACAAACAACCAAATAAAATCAGCTGATGTTTAACAGTTTGTATAAATCACTATTAAAACAGTTTGTTTACTTCTACAACAACATTAATCATGACTGTTTGTTGGTCATCCAGATGTTATGAAGTTTATTAGACTGATATCAACTGGCTCCATTAAAAATCCTGTGAGCGTCACAGTTTTCAGTTTGTATTTTCAAAGGACAGATTCATCTCCACAGTCTCACACTGCTTGTTGTTTTCAAACCACAGCTGTAAATCTGGACTTTGTGAATTCTTTAAGTTGTAACTTTTGAATTTATATATCATACAGAACAGATTCTCGACATGTGGATTAACAATAAACATCTGTTTGACAATAATCTAACCCCTTAAAAGAGTTCTGGTTCTTCAGTCAGCTGCTTCTTACAACAAACACGATCCTGTTAAACAGAAGAAATCTGAACCTTTAACAAACTGACTCAGTGGTTCTAGACTTTTCTGGTTCCAGGTCTGAGCCAAACTATCAGACTGATCTCATTTAGTCCATCTAGAAAACAAGCTTTGAACAGACGGTTTCATACTTTTAAAGGCACTGCTTGTCCATCGAACTCAAGATCATGATGTTTTAAAGCTCTTTGATTATCGATTGATTGAAGCTTTTATAAAAACATGATCAGACTTACTAACTTCTCATTAAAGTCTCATATTTATCACTGAATTCCTCAGAGTCACANACAGGTCATGTCTCATCTCTGATGTTTCAAATTCTAACATTTCAGGTTTGTGAGGTTCCAGCTGGAATTAGATTAATTGGGAATCCAGCTTTCTTTCTCCATGACAACCAAAATGGCAGTGCCGGTTGCTGTTTGCGCTATTTAGACATTAGAAATTATTTTAAATCTCTAACAAATATTTTTCGAAAGGGGCGGAGCCAAGGGCACGACTCTCCACTCTTGGAGAATCAGGACACCCTACGCACTCGCACCCCTCATCAGGAACGCGCATTTGAAGTGCGCAAGTGCGGGTATTGGGACAGGGCATTTGCTGCTGGTCGTTGTCAAATTGCAACTACTTGTGTTGAAAACCTGGCAACCCTGCAGGCTCACATGTGATTTGCTATGGAACCAGGAGGTAGAGGTGGATGCGAAATAGTTATTGTAAACAATGATTCCATCACGGACCAGAAAGTGACAGAAACTGGCAACCACCCAGCCAGCTGAGCTCGAAATCTGCTATGATGTAACTTTACTTTCAACATCAGTGGGACATTAGACTGTTAAACTGTAAAATTCTTACATATGCCACCTTCAATTAAACCTGTCAATGCAGCAAAATGTCAAAAGATTTTCTTCTTCATAGAACGTTTCTCACATTTCCACGTCATTTGGATCATAATAGTCAGTGATTATTGCACACTAAATTACAATATCAAACAAAAATAAATAAATGAAACTTCGTCACGAACAGGATTCGAACCTGTGCGGGGAAACCCCATTGGATTTCGAGTCCAACGCCTTAACCTCTCGGCCACCGTGACTACGTTCACGTGAATACGTCATCGTCACCGTTTATAAACATCTACAACAGCATTTTCGATTGTTTTACTGTATTATATTTCTGCTCAACTAACGGTCAGATTATGTGGCTATAACTCGCTCGTGTTAATGGTAATTCATGAGTTTAACATAGCTGACTTTGAAAGGAATTTGCAAGGAGCAGATATATATAGTTTGTTAAAACCTGCGATTATTAGTTTTGTCGTTTTAGTATCCAATAGTTTCAGTGTCTCTTCTTACCTTTGTATTTTCTGAGTTAAACGCAAAGCTGGAAACTTAAAGCTATCTATCTACCGCTTACTAGAACGTTCGAGCTTCTTCCAGTTTTTCAGGCACACTGCCTGACAACACGTTAAGACACATTCAATGCTAGTTGGGAAATTCTTGAAAAGTCAAACATTTCACGATTAATTGACATTTTAAATAGTTTGACATAACAGTTATTTGCTAGATTACATATCACTGCAAATTTGAGTATCTTAACTCCACAAAGTTTGATTAGCACGAAAAATTGATGACTAAAAAATATCTTTCTAGTAGAAGTTTCTGTTTCCCTGTCTCACGAACGCATCGCCAATCGCTGATCCTACTTTCCTATTGGCCGGGCAGCATAGGTCCCGCCTTCCTTAAACGAGCATTATAAGTTTTTCGGTTGTACCGTGATCAAGAACGTCAACACTTCACCAACGACGATGATCAACTGGAAGGTAATTAAAATGACCATTGTTTTGCTACAGTCATCAGTTTAAAGCTTTATTATTGCTAATAGAGATGTACTTTTCTTTAAAAAGATTTGATTTCCGTATCTTTATTGTCACGATCACAACCTGTGTATAGAATCTCCTATTCTTCTGAATCTTCTTCTGTCTGAATCTAATATAAATAATCAAGTTATGTTTGGATTTAATTTTGTCTACGTTTTCTGTAAATCTTTACTTTTACTTGGTTAGTTTATTGTGTTGAAGAGTTGATATGTAACCTGCTGTGCAAATTTGGAAATAGGATAATAATAAATCTGAAATTGCTTGAAACTAACGACCAAAATAGGTTTAAAAGTTGAGAATCTATAGCAATAACAGTCACGTGTTTAATTGTAAACATCCCGAATTATAAAGTGATCTGTAATAAATAGATAAATTGATTTTCGTGTTTGATTTCACTCAAAACGCTCTGAAATTGGTAAATTACACATTTTGGGAACAGGTTCTGTGCATTTAGGCATCAATGTACATTCTGTTAGGGTGATACACATGCTGCGCAGCTGCTTCTGTCTTTAACATACAGCAACCCCCCCCCCCATCTGTGACCAAATTAACTTCCACCTCTGATGGACAGCTGAGCCTTCTGGTGGCTGACAGGAAAAGACCAGAAACTTCTAACATCCAGTTAAAGTAACTGCACTTTTCCCATCAGGGATGTATTTAAATGTGTTGTCATCTGTTCCCAGGCTTTGGACAACGTTCCCCTCCTGTTTTACATCCTGGCCCTGAAGACCCTGCTACTGTGTTTGGGTTTTGCTGGGGTGAAGATTTACCAGAATAAGAAAGCAGAGGAGGCCCTGAAGAAGCAGCAGGCAGAGAAGAGGAGACTGGCTCAACAGACGCAGGAACTCATTGACAACTTGAAGGAGGACTGAGAAAGGCAGGAGACGCATGTATGACATTATCTTTGCACATAAACCTTGATGCATGTCTCCTGTTTAATGCAGTTTGGTGGTTCATTTAGCACTTCAGATACCATCTTCCTGAAGGCATGTTTCATCCACACCACACTAACCTTTTCTTTTAACATGTTACAGTTAAAAAAAAAAAAACACTGTAACATACAGATGAGTTAGATTTAAATGATCAGAGCGCTTGATGATTTTCCATCTCTTTTTTCTTTTTCTCCATCTGATCAAAGGAACTTTCTCCAAGTGACTCGGATCTCTTACGGTCAGAAACAGCAGGACTTTACCGCGCTTCAGGAAACTGATTGTTGTTCGCGGATCAAGACCACATAATTTTTATAGTTTTTGTAAATTTTTGACATGTTTTTGTAAGAAGAAACCCGAGATCTGGGACTTGCTTTTTGTCTTTTAGGAGGATGTGAACACTGAAAATCTTTTGCATCAAACTGACTGAAACTCTATGGGCTTTATCTGTGTATTCACACATTGTTTGACCCAGATAATGTGGAAATAAAAGAATGAGACCTGACTGAGTTTCTTAAACAGCTTTATGTTCACTCAAGTGGAAACTAAAAAAAAAAAAAAACACCTTAATAAAGCATTTTTTTGGCATCAAGGGTCCAAAAAAATGCCTTTATAGAACATGTTAAGTTTTCTTATGTATGAAGTATTTACAATGCACTTTTAACCATATTGTTTAGCTAAAATAATGTTTTTGATCCAAGAAACTTTGGCAGTCATTTATTTATTTATTTAGAGTAACATTTTGATTTCGCTCACTGAAATGCCAAAGTGAGTTAGCTTTGATGAGGGTTTTATTTTGAAACAAACGACAGGAAGTCTTGAGGAGTTGTAATTTCTCTTAACTTTATAAGAACTGTGGTTGCCGCTTCTGGCCACTAGATGGCAACAACTCTAGTATAAAAGATGATCAATGGCATAAAATATGACTAAAATAGTTAATTGTGACAAAAACACAAGTTTCATTCATAATACTAATAGCAATATTTCAGCTCAGACATAAATAATGGGGCCTACATAACTGGCACTACCACATTCTCTATGGCTGATATTATCAGCTTCCTGATCTGCTGCAGTTATAATGTCTGAGTTTGATAATCAACCCAGAGTTTCTTCCAGGATTTGATCTCATCTCCTCCAGACAACATGAGTCTGTTTAACTCTCTGACCTGTTTATTTATGGAAAACTTTATCTGTCATGAAGCTTTTCATGTCCATTTGTAACTAAATAAGTTCTAAAAGTGATTTAAAAATATAATTCTGCTTTCAGGTTTGAACCCTCAACTAACAGTTTGAGTTATTTAACTGATCAGTTTGTCTTTTTTAATAAAATATTTGTTTCATATTTCATGACGTGTGAAGTCTGAGTTTATTAATCTGAGATTTGAGCTCAGTTCCTTCAGACAACAGGATTCTGTTTTACACTCACCTGTTTGTTCACAGACGTTTGGTTACATTTCAATTTTTATTTAAAAAAATTGTCACTTTTAGAGTTTTTGAACCCTCAGCCTCAAAACACTAAACCATCATCCAACAGTTTGAGCTATTTAAGAGAACAGTTTGTGTTCTGAGGGTTTTTTACTCTTGACGCACCTGATTTCAGTCGACAGCTGATGAACAGGTTTCTGTTGAACTGCAGTCATGTGACTCGAGAGTCTTCAAGCAGGGAAACATCTAGAACCTGCAGGAGGTTCTAAGGACTGAGGAACCCTGCTGTAGCGGTTTGATAGTTTTAAACTCAAACCTGATCCCCTCCAGGAATCAAACCCTGAACCCCAAACCCTGGTACTCTGTGAGATGTTCTGACAAACTGCTTCTTTGATGTTTCTCAGCAGGTTGTCTGAACGTCTCAAAGTTCCTTCTTGAGTTTGATTTGATCCACCCAAACATCATCTGTTTATCTGGGATGTTAAACAAACAGAAACAGGATTTTGTCTGTGTTTCAATCACATCATCAGAAAAATGCCAGACAATCTGGGTCCCGACTGGAGGACTCAGACACCAGGAGGTCCTTTAGTCACAGCTTTTTGGTCTCTTATTTAGAAGAAACAAGCCTGAACTTTAGAACCAACTGGTTCATCAAGAGGAAAATAAAGATTCATTTTAAAACCAAAACACAGAAAGAACATGTGATAAACTGGATTTAGACCATGAATAAATATTTAAATAAAGTTCGAGCGAAATAAAACTGGGAAAATCAGGTTTGGTGCATTTTAATTACTGATCTGATGTAGTTACTGTGTTTGGCCACATGAAGGTGAAAAACTCATCACACCAGAGGGACAAATCAGAGGACACAGAACATGAAGCCCCGCCTCCACAGTGATAAAACTCTGAAGTCAAGCGAAAAGAGCTTCAGAAATTGAGCGCGCGCTCAGAGTGCGGACTGTCCGCTCGTGGCTCAGTGAAGCCCCGCCCCCCCTCCCGAATTATTAAAAGTACAAGCAGAGTGTGTGAGTGTGTGAGGGAGAGAGAGGGGGGAGATACTTGTGGGTGTTTTCAACTTCTCATATCTTCAATGTGTAAAAAAGCAGCAAACGCGCGTCTCCTGGATTAGCCCCGCCCCGAGCCTATATAAACGGAAGTTGACGCGGCTGGCTTCCTGTTTAACTAATTTGTTTGGCTCGCGGTGCACGTGGCACAAACATTTGGGTTGGTGAGTGACTTTAAATCTGTGAAGATGTTTAAAAGTGTATTAAGAGGAAAAGTTTGGACTTGAAAGTGAAGTTTCTGCTTGTGTTTCAGCTCGTGGCTGGTGGTTTTGTTTCTGCAGCTTCTGGATGAGCTACACGAGGTTTGAACACGATCACAGCATTTAAACACAAATCCTGAAAATCCAGATCAACCGTTGGTTTAATCTTGATATTTAGTCTGATTGTGTGAAGATGTTATTGTTAGTATGTGAAGGAGAACATGCTTGATGGTCAGATGTGCTTGAAGAAGTTGTTTTGGTTCTTAAAGACGTTCCTGAAACGAGTTGTTGAAGCATTTCTGACCAACTTGGCATGTTCTCTTCCACATGCTAATGTGCTAACTGTGTGTTTGGTAAACATGCTAATGCTAACAGGTGTTCTGGATTTTTTGGTTTGTGTTATCTGCTGTTATTGTGTTAAACCATGTGATCTAACTCATCCAGAAGCTGCAGGATCAAAGCAGCAGTTTGATTCAAGTCTAAATCTTTTCCTTTTAATGGATCTTTACACAGTTTCACCGGTTTAAAGGCTTTTTTTTTTGTTGAAGTCAAAGTAAACACAACAGTCCCACCAAACACTTAGCCTATGAAAACTAAGTGAATAAGAGGCTCCTCCGGCTCCTTGCTCCTCCGGCTCCTTGCTCCTCCTCCTCCTCCTCCCCCTCTCTCCCTCTCTCCCTCTCCCCCTCTATCCACCTTCTTCTTTCTACCATTCCTACCTATCTAGCCGCTCCCACTCATCTAGCCCCACCCACACAGACAGACAGACCCATGTATCACATTTATTTTTCATTTCACATTTCATATTTCATGTTGATTCGATGTTCATGCTGTTGCTCCACTTCTTGACATGGGATTTGAACCCTGGACCTCCATCACTGTAGTGTTCTTGTATCTGGTCACAGACTGCTCCACCAGGCCATGAGCTCTGCTTCATACTCAGACTTTTCTCCGGGCGCATTTATCTTTTTGTTTTCAATCTGTACCCATAAATAAAGTCTTTAACGACTCATAAAGAGGTTAAACTGTGATTTGAACACACAACCTGCAGCACACAGGCTCTTCTCTCTATCAAACTGACCTATGACTTAACGTAACAGACTTATTTGGAACTTCTACTTATTGTTTATTTTGGGTTTTTGACCCTTAAAACAGTCTGAGATGTCAAATAGAACCAGGATTCGATCACAGTATCTTCAGCCAGCAGGAGTCCGTTTAACCCACTGAGCTATTTGCTCACTCAAGCCTGAAGTGGTTTCAAATGTTTTCACTTTAATATTTAACTGAAAATGTTCTAAAAGTTTGTTAGTGTTCAACAATACCATCCAGCTTCGATCACATAACCTCAGAGATTGAAACTGTTCTCTGAAAGTTAAAGCTATCTACCAGGACATGCTGCAGTGTGTTTTAACATCTTTTATTCTTTGATTAAATGTTTGCGGTTTAAAGTGCTCAAGCCTGAACACCCTCAACCATAAAACCAACTCTAAGTATCTTCCAGGATTTGATCTCTGCACCCTCAAACAGCAGGAGTCTGCATAACCCACTGAGCTATGTGCTCACACACAGTATAAACATTACAAATCTTTTCACTTTCATTTGTAAGTAAATAAGTTCTAAACATGTAAATTGTTCATCCAGCTTCAATCAGCTGATCTCTGAATCATCTGACAGTTCGAGGCGTTTAACTGGACAAGCAGCTGATTTTTTTAGGTTTTTCACTCTTTACTGACGTGTTTGTACTTCCAAATTCTTCATGTGAAGATTAAAACTGAACACTGAATATTTGCCAGGATTTGATCTGAGCATCTTTATACAACAAGATGCAGTTTAACCCTCTGAGCTATTGCTTCTCGCTAATAGACTCTGTTTTAAAGCTTTAGACTTTTACTTTGACCTTAAATCCTCAAAACTGTTCTTAAGTTTGTTGACAAACTAACAAACTTGAAGGATCTTCTATTTAAACTTGAAGGTAAACAGTCATTACTTTTCTGTCTTGGAAACTTCTTCACATGTAAAGACTGTCTGACATTATAAGACACCACTGACTTCTTTCTGGGACTCGACACCAGCTGCAGCATTTCTTTACACTTCTGCTGCATCCTGAGGGATTTGACTTTTCACTTTGTGTGGATCTTTTAAATGTGTCTGTGTCCATCTTTTAACTTCTAAAGATTAAGAAAAACTCCAACAATCAGAGCAGATAGTTAAACAGCTGCTGCTTCTTACAGCAAACTGAGGTCAAACAACCGAAATGGAATAAAGATCTTGACTTTTATTCTGAAACGAGTCGATCAATCACCAAACGGTTTGATGTAAATCCAGACTTATCTCAGCTCCCTCTAGTGGACGCATCAGTTTTTACAGATCCAGATTCTTTCCTCAGGTTGGAAATGATGACGTCTCCTTCATCATGGGGACCACAAGCTCCACCCCCTTGCAGCAAGGTGGTCCAACCAGCTTGAAGGTAAACACAGAAACTCCTAAAAGAATCAGAAAAACCAGCTGCTGATCGGACAGTAAACGTTCCATCAGAACTCCATTAAACTACTGAAACCTTGTGAAAAAGCAAAGACAAGTTCTTCATTCAGTTTGTGACAAAGTTAGCATGTTGTCCTCCACACGCTATGCTAACATGTTGCACTGTTGGACAAAGCTCAGGGTGAAACTATGTGGATGTGATGGGAGTGAGAAGATGTGTAAGTTTGGTGAAAGCAGCAGGTGAAGTTGAGTTTGACGTGACTGTAAATTGTAAATGACTGATGTGATTCAGCGTGAGACGAATCACCAGCTGCAGCAGACAAGGGAGAGACAAGCCTCCTCAACCCCCTCCCCTCCCCCACACTCCTGTGGGCGTGGCTCTTCTTGGCCCAGGTTCTCCAGCTGTTTTAAGTTTGTTTCTATCTGATAATGTTCGATTTTTCATGGACGAAGACAAATGCTCACTTTTTGTAGCCACTTTTCTGTTTGTCAAAGAGAAACACCTTCATTGTATTAACAAAATGACAGTATGTGTCAGGTGTCACAAAAATGAATCAAAGTAACGAAAGATCTTTCAACAGGAAAAATAAAAAAGCTAAATATCATTAAAGCAAAAACAGTAAACCAAAACTCTGTATACAACTCCAGAAGGACTCCTTTATTTTGAAAAACAACTGTTTTAAGTGCCTGAAACACTCCAATTTCTTGTCTTTTTTATCTTTAAGTCCTTTTTTATAAATTAGAATGGTATATTAGGCATGCAATACCGCATCAGCCGCTTAAGGTTTCATTTGTCACAGAAACAAACGCAACAAAATGAACAGATCAACACAAAAATTCCCTTCAAAGTCCAGATGAAGCCGTTTGAAAAGGGCGTGTTTGGAGAAGCCACAGCATGAAGCGATGTACACAGTTTGCGGTTGCATAGTACAGTACATGAAGTTCCTCATTTTAAAACAGCATGCCGTTTTGTATTGCACATATGACTGAAAATCTGTATGCTGATCCTTGATTTTGTCCCATGTGGGTTGCCGTCTCATCTTAGCACGCATGTGTACAACAAATAGCATCTCTCAGAGACATTATGTACATTTACTTGTTATAAAAATAATCGCCAGGAAATATTCATCTATCGTTTTTCTACTGGAATAAACGTTGAATCTTTTGCATTTTTTGTTACAAAATAAAAATTACTGTCAGTGATCCTTGACAAAAAGTTTGGCTACAATAAAGGCAAAATAAAACCAGGACAGGTCTTTTATTTTAGATCCAATCTTGGAGAAAAAGTCAATTTTTGGGAGTTTTTATGTAGCGTGGAGAGAGATGGTGTTGTAGCGTGGAAATCCCTTCTGATTGTCTCAAAGAGCCTGGATCGACACTGGCTGGTTCAGTTTTCTAATCAGCCAATGGGATTTGGATGCTAAGGGGCACGAGACACGTAAGCTGCAACAAAGGACGTTAAAAAAGATGGAAGGGGCAAAGAAACATTGTGTACCATCTAAACCAGCTTCACACCAGGAACACTTTAGTTTCTTTGTTTTGAATCATGTTTTCATTTTTATCCAGATCTATACAAAGTGATCTCTTTACCAGGAAAAGCTTCAATAAGAAGTTAAGCTTCTTGTTTTCAGGGACATAAAGAAACTTTTTGAAAAAAACTTTCTAACTAGGACTTTTAAATTAGCACAACGTTTCAAAACTGTGTTAGGCCAAACATTTCTTGGATGTGGCCGATATAGAACAGCGTTTCTGCTAACTTCAGAGTGAGACTGTGATAAAAGATGACACACTTTCACTAAGCCAAATGGAGCGGGTATTTTTAGGATTAAGAGACAATCACATTAGATATTGCTGTACCTTATGACACACTGGAAGTACTAGCTGCAGTACATTCCAGATATTACAGAACAATGTTAAACTGTTAGTTTAATGTGTCTCGACACTGAATTGATTTAATTTCTTCCTCAAACAAGCAGAAACGCTGCTCCCTGTGCTGCCACCTAGTGGTAACTGACAGCTCTGCTACATCATAGTTGGACAAATTCAATCCGAAATCCATCAGAAGGTTTTTATGGCAAGTTAATAACCAAAATAAAATAAACAAAGAAGCAGGATTTGGTGTAATAAAGTGAAAACATTTACATGTAAGCTGTTTGTCTCTGTAATATCTATCTGTAGTCCACAGCAGAGTTTTTAAAACTGTATTTCAGTGAGGGAAATATATTTGAGTTCTGAAGAACATGAGTTCTGCATGTGTTCTGTGTAAATCACACGTCATCATGTGATTCTACCACTAGAGGGCAGAAAAAACCCTGAATCTCTCGGCTGTTCTGCTTCATGCTGGAAGAAAACTAAATGTTAAAATATCCAGATTATTCACTTGAAATGTTTTTTCTTTCAAATGTTTTACATGTTAAACCAATCATCGTCATTCAAGTAGCTTATAGCATCCTATCTGAAGATTTAACTGGAGATATTCTGACCTAAAACAGGACAAGCGATAAGCGCTGCATTCTCATCCAGGCTGCAAAGCAGAACTACCTCTAAATGGAATGCGGCCCTCAGTGTTTTTCATATCATATATTTAAATCCTAAACTATTCATATAGCACTTTGTATAGATCTTAGACAAAAATCCAACATGTTTTCATCAGAAGGAACATCTGAACGTTGACTTGTATTTTAATACATGAAAGAAAACCTTCTGACATCACTGGGTTTTTAAAACAGGAAGTGTCTGTTTTCATTAGAAGGACCAAACTGGTGAAAATTTAAAGAAAATGTATTTTTAACTGGATAAATTAGTGGGTTAATATACATTAGATGATTTTAGTTGCTGTGATCTGAATCACCAACCAAAACCACCAGGTGGAACGTTCATCTAAAACTCTCTTTAAGTGCACATTAACAGAAAGATGACAAATTATCACCAATAAATGGATCAGAAATTAAACCAAATGATTTCAGCAACTCTGAAGAAGTTATAAGATCCGACCGCTGGACGTGTAGAAGATGATGGATGGATATGTACAGTAACTTAGAATAAAGTTTAAACATCATTAAAAACCACAGCAGCTTTCTGTTTTCAATCAAAGCACCATGATGGTTCAGTAAACTCCGGTTGAATCAGATGCTTCAGCGCACGTTTTTAACTGAATAGTTAATAGTTTCTGTTTGTTGTGGCTCCACTTTCACGTCATGCAGCTGATTCTAAAACACATGTTTTTAATGATGGTGGTAACAAACCTTGAGGATCTGGGAAGGATCTTCTGCACTTGAGTTTAGGACATCAGGGTTTTCTTCTTCTCTTTTGTATCAAGGGGAGGCGTCTCTTACTTCTACAAACATGGAGCTGAGCACATTGGGGTTCTACTTGACGTCTGGAGGGATCATGCTCTGCAGTCGGGACAACATGCCAGCTACACAGAAGAGACACCATGCAACTGATCCTGACATGTTGCATTCTTAGTTTGAATCCCACTCAACAAACTTTGATTTGGATAAATAACATAGAAAATTAACTCGTGAATAGTTTTTTTTTTTTTTTTTGGATTTACAAACAAAAGAATCCTGACCTGCGTAGGAGGTTCTCGTCCACTTATAGACAACCTGGAATGCATCTCATGGGCAGTTCTGCTGTCATACCTCCTCCGAGTCAGACCTGATCCAGACCTGATCAGCATCTGCTCTCTTTGTGATCACCGAGGGTCTTCACCCAGATGAGGTGCCGAAGCTATGCTACAGAAAAGCTGAACTTGCAAAATCATTTGGGGAATGTGAAGCACCAGTTTTCAAAGCTATCTTGCACAACAGACTACAAACCCATCACCAAATTGGACTTCTGTGACTAAACCTTAATATGGAACAATCCAGAATGCTAGGTACAAAACATCAGTGATGCAGAGGTTGATCAGCTATTAGCATGCAATAAGCTAAAATGAGGATTTTATACATGTTCCGGGGTAGGGGCTGCAGCCTGCAGCAGTCTGTGAGCAGCGGACGTCCTGTTGACCCGGCACGATGCTCCAGGAACATAAAAACCCATAATGTCATCTCCTTTATGCAGGAATAGCTGGAAACAAGCTCGATCTGTGCTGCACATCTGCTGAGCATCGTGTTAGTAGTACAATCCCAGAAGCTCCCAAAAAGGTAAATTAAAAGGAATTTTGGTGTTAATTATGGTTGGCGTTCGGAACCTCCTGATTTCTCATGCTACTGATTATAAACAAAGACCTGAACATTATTCTTTTCTTTAGAAGAGAGAAATAACCAGGCAGATTAAAAACAAATAAAAAGGTAGAATTTGGGAACCATCTTGGCTCTATTGCAGGGTTTATTTTGAGTGGAACCTGGGTCATTGGGGTCCTGGTGGTGACAGCTCAGAGCCGGTGCCGGGAGTCGTGGCTGTAGCTGCCTGGAGAGCTGCGGTTACGATGCGGCTTGTACGCGTCCTGATAGGGGTCCTGGTAATCCTGGTAGGGGTCCTGCTGCTCTCGGCTGTGCTGCGAGCCTGAAGACATGCGGTTGCGTCCCTTGTGCGCTCGTTCATTGTGGTAATTTTCATCTGATGTCATCAGGTTGCGTCGCTCGTTTGGGGTGGAGTGGTCTCCCGTGTGGTTGCTCTGTCGGATTTTTTGACTCTGGATAAGGAACAACAAAAAAAGGACCCAACATTAATCCCGAGCAAAAACTAAACCTGCTTCTCAGTTACACATGTCCCCATTAGACAGACCTGCAGGCCAGAGATGCTGGTGGAATAAGGGGTGAGCGCGGTGGAGCCCAGGTTTCGTCCCATCAAAGGGTTTAGGGGCGTCGCCATTGAGGTGTGAGTTGCTTTCCAGTAGGCCTCAAGGTATTCAGCAAGATGTTCGCAGGCATCCTCCAGCTGGTTCTCATCCAGGATGATGTCAAACATTTCCTGTCAGCAGCAGGGGGCAGTAGAGTAAAAAGGAAAGCTATTTTTAGATCATCAGCTGTAACCTTGTTTGGTTTATTCAGCTCAGATCCTGTTAAAATGTGATTATCATACAAAAAAATATAGAAAAGTTTTAACACTGAACTGAAATAAAACTGTATAATAAACACTCTACTGTATATTAACAAATACATTGTGTTTAACAATCACATGATCATAATAAAATGGTAAAGGATGCAGACAGGAAGCAGGAGCAAATTTCTGATTGGTTGAAGTAACACTCACAGGTGGACACTGGGACAGTTTCTCTGCTGCCACAAGTTGGACATTCAGATGTTTGCTCTGGGACTTCCCTCTGGATTTGACTAACCTCTGCAGAACCTGGATGACACACAAAGGTGGTGGACTTGTTTCTCTTTCATCTATCACAGAGAGTTCCAGCCGTGCTGTTCTCTGCTCGTGTCTTACCTTTGGAGAGGAAACTTTAACATGGACGATGATCGGAGCCAGCGAGGTTTTGAGAAGCTGAGCTGGGTGGTTGATGGTATCAGCGTCCAGCACCACCAGCTGCAGGGAGCGGGCCAACTCGAAGATCCTCTCGATCTCACTCTGCACCTCAGCTGAAGAGACACAACACAACTCATTACTAAAGATTACAAACTTTTAACATGATTTTATCCACAAATATCTTGTTGACTGAAAGAAAATATCTTTTTTTTTTCTCACCCAAACTGGAGCGAGTGTTGGATCGCTCGATAATGGCCCGTTTACTGGGGTTGTTGAGAACGGACCTTTTGGCCAAAGAGATGTCTGCAGTAACTCGTGTTATCGTTATCCTGAAAAACAAAAGAAATCATTAAAAACATTAAAATAGAACCACGGATGTGATCACATACTGACGATGAATTTCTATAGTAAAACAAAAGAAACTGTTTTTCTTGAGCAAAAACATTTTCTTTTTGTCTAAAATTTATTACCACGCTCAAGATTATTATGTTGGTTCTGTACTTTTAGATTATAAATCTACCTGCAGGGTTCTGGTGATATTTTTACAAAGTCAGTTTCAATTTAAAGGGACATAAGGCAAGATTTGTGAAAAACTACACATGCATTTCCAGTTTATTCAATGCTAATGGGTCATGAAGCATTAAAAACCCAAAATAACGAGGCCATCCGCATATATGTCTGTTGCCTTGGAAACGCTGTGTGCTACATAATGCGCTGCAGTTCGACGTCCGAATTTCCCGCGCAGTTGTAGGGATGTGACGTAAATTGACGCTGCATGCGCGTTGCCGACAGCTCTTGAACAGGAAGTACATGGCCGCCGTGGACTTGGATTCAAACACTGAAGGTATACTTATGGATGTTTCTGCAGCCAGCTAACGACCTGCATCCACTCTCACCCCCCAAAAAAGTGGCACCACGAAGAAAAAAAAGACTTTATCAGCGGCATCTCGTGAGTCAAAAAAAAAATATGACCGAAGCCGGGCAGGCACCCGCATAAATACTGGATATGCGTTCGGTTCATGGAGGGAACTTCAGCTGCATTTGGGAGTGAAAACGGATGCTGACATGGCTCATTTCCTTGTGACCAGGTGAGAAAACATTATAGGTCGTGTTTAGAGCCTGATACAGTATGAAAATGATGAGATCAAATCAAATAACAGAGTGGAAAGACCTGACGTGAAGTATGTTAGCCTCCCCGGTGCAGTGCTGTGAAGACGAACAGTCTGTAAAGTGTCTGTGCGCGCTCCCGTGCCGGCTTGGCTGGTGGCTGCAGTTAGCCACAGCGCCTGTCGCGGCAGCACTGAGTCAGATTTTGTAAAGCTGCCTTAAGTTCCTTTAACTCTTTGATATTTTCTGCAGTGGTGTTTCTACATGAAACTGTGACGTGACTGAACACTTACCTGCCATCAAATCTGTGCTTGAGGAAGTCAAATAGTGCTTTCTGCATCATGTCTGTTACCTGAAAGACAAAAAAACAAATTGAGTTAAACCAGTTAATCATTGTAATGATTCATCTGAAATCTGTAGTTTTAGATTTAGCAGATTGATGGGCCTTTCTAGAACAATCAGCAGTTATTGCAGGTCTATTGAAGCTGTGGTTTATCTGATTGCTAAATATCTCATTAGAATGTAGTTTGTGATCTGTTATAAAAAAAATAAACATTTTATTTATCATGTAGGTTTAAAAAGAAGATCCCGAAGGTTTTGTTTCACGCCTCCGATGCTGAGCATCATTAGTGACAGAAAACCAGCAAATAAATCCATCGAACTCAGTTTTACATCACCCTCACACAACCCTGCTCTACTCCAGTCAGAAACATTCAGGCTGTTTTTGTTCTCGTGTTTCATCCTCGCACGTTTCATAATGTTTCAAGCAGAACAGTGAAGTACCAAAATAACTGCAGCTCAACCCTAAAATAAAGGCTGTTAAATAGAGATGCTCCTTATGGGGAAACTAAAATCTGCCAATTACTCAACATATTTCCATCTGACCTCTCCGTCTCCTCGTTAGTCTGGCTGTAATCTGGATGTTACGTAGGCGATGACACACTCATAATCAACTGTGCCAACAGGAAGCTATTTTTAGGGACTTTGGGAGAAACATACAGATCTTGCTCTGTAAATATTTTTAAATTCTACAAGGTTAATACTGATCTATGCTTTAGCATTTCACTAGCAGTTTATTTTAAAAGAGAAGTAAATATAAAAGGTTTATTTTAGTTTCAGCCATACGGACGCTCAGCTTACCTCATAACCTTTGAGCGACGGTCCCACCAGCACGACGGGCCTCATGGAGGGAACCACATCGTATGGGGGGATGTGCTCCGTCTGTTAACACACAGCAACAGCAGAAGATTCATCACAAACAGTGAAAATCAAAAACAACACAGCTGTAATCGTCTGTGGAAACAGCTGGTACTGAATTACAGTCAAGTGTTAAATGGTAGATATACAGCCATGTTGGAGAATGTAGCAAATGACATCAAATTTATTCAAATTATATGAAAAATCTAAAAAAAGACAGTGAAATATCTTGACCAAGATTGTTTCATCTTTGCTAAATAAAACATATTTAAGGTATTTTAATAATCTTATTTAAATTGATTATTTTCTCCCTTTTGAAACAGATTATTTCAAAAACAAGGAATTAAAATTTGACCCACTAACAGATATTTTATCATTTGCTACAAAAAGATGAATTTTGGATATTCTACTGATTTTGTAGAATAAAAACTACAGTCTGACCCAAGTAGCACCACAACACAGTAAACAGGACTGAAGTGGAAACACCAGGTAAAATGCAGTGATGATTACAATCCATTTAAAGATGTGAAGATGACAAGAAAAATACAAATATTGAGTTAAAATTACACTTTACAATTATAAATTTTTGTTTTTATGTGCAGATAATTTGGATAAGCAGCCAAATATGACTATTTTACAAATACAAATAACAAACATCTGATTTTCTTAAGCAATAAGAAAGATATTTAGTATTTTGCTAAATATGCTGATCTGTTTTAAGTTAGAAAGAAACTTGCCTTTAAGTTCAGATGTTGCTCCTAAATTAAAAAACATTTTAATATGTCTTATTTTAACTCCTTTAGACTTGATGTTACATGTGAGATTTATTTAGTTATTTACTTTTTTCTATCTGGGTAATCCGAACCAGCTATTTATGGTTTTCAAAATAAAATACTTCAGACATATATGTCAATGAATTACCATTAAATAGTCTCAGTCAGAAGAAACTGAAGAGCCAGTTCACCTGCTGTCTTTATTATTACATTTGTATTCAATTACATTATAAAACATGACGTATTATTATTGGGTTAAGTACTCAGTACTGTTATGTAATAAATAAGGATTACTCTACTGCTGGTTATTTTCATCTATTAGAAATACTATAGGGCTGTATATTTTGTAATGCTTGTAATGTAGTTGGAACCCAGTTTACAATTTTTTGATGGAACTGATTCATTTCCTGTTTTTGATTCTGAGTTTAGCTAACCGTCTGTAGCTTCTTTACTTTTACAGAAACACGAACTGAAACTAAAGTTTCCCTCCAGATTACTGGTGATACAATCACAATTCAAAGTGTCAAGAGGTTCTAACACATGTATATTCAGGGATGGTGATGATTTGGCTCGGTATACTTCAGTAGGGCTGAAGTATTGTACGGCATGAACATCCCATCAGAGCTGATTAGCTTCTGTCACTTTATTATGGCACCAACAAGAGTCGAGTGGATGGTGAATGAGGGAGGTTACTATCACCAACTTACCACTTTCTGCTTCTGTTTTCCTGCAGGAGGGGGAGAGAAGACAGTGATAATGTCGTCAGTAGCTGCAGCTACAGGAAGCGTTGCAGTAACACATCAGACACACTCAAACATAAATCAGGATTCATGACTCATTACAAAGGAAACCTAACAAAGATATGTGATTTAATACAAATAAAAAGTCAATCTATCATCCCACGGTTATATTCACAAAGTTACATGAGTGTAGTTCAGAGAGGGGGGGTCATAGTCTTGTCGTTGGGATCACACTGTGGTTAGCCCCAGTCTCAGAGCGCCTGCAGTCCTCAACTGGAGGAAGAGGAGGATCATGGGATAATGTACCAGCAACTCTATGCAGTAACCTTAAGCTCTATGTGGAGACACGGGAAGGCTTTAGAGTCTTATTCTATCTACTTTACTATAGTTCAGGATGTTTGGGTTAAAGCTTCCTGGGGGGTTTAATAACAGCCCCTCCCCCAGCGCAATGTTCTCACCTGCTGAGGAAATGAGTGGTCGGATAGAGGCAGAAACCTCATCCTCAACACTGGAAGAGGAGTTTCCTCCAGACTTACTGGAAAAGACAAGAGGGGATAAAAAAAGAAAAAAACATGGTGGTATTAATCTAAATCACACATTTCAAACTCTAAACATCAGCAGACATTTTTATAAAATATATTTAACAAATTATTAACAAACCTCATACACCAGTTAACTCAATTAATAAGGAGTACTCTGAGATACTGAGAATGTGGTGAATTATTCATCAGGACGTAATCTGCTGGAGGTAAAAATATTACTGTAGAATGATTTATTATATCTTTACAAACAGGAAACACAGTGAATCAGACTGACAGGAGTAAATAAAGTAACACTTTCATCTTACTTCCTATATATAGCTCCGTTTTCCTTTATTTATTTTTTTTAGATTTAAAAGAGACTGACTGACATCTGGTTCTTTTATTTTATTTTCTCTCTTCAGTTCTGAGCGTTTGAGGTTTTTAAGATTTCTTGATTCAAACAGCCTGGTTCCTGTATTATTTTTGAGGTGATCTTGATTAAAAGTTTATCAGATGTTCTGAAACACTTTCAAGTTTTTTCATAACACATAAGTTCTTTATTCCAACAACTTAAACAGCTAAGGTGAATGTTTTAGGATGAAATATGAGAAACCTGAATGGAAAATTTAGATCTGCATTTATTACATTAATTAAAATTAATCTATATTTTTTTACAACCTAAGCCTCCCAAAATGGGCTGTTTTGTAAAATGTCAATGCAAACAGAAAGATTTGTAAAGTTAACAAACCCAATAGAACATAAACACCATGTTAGATGTTGAAACTGAGATATTTCACCATTTTATAGTCAATTTTAGCTCATTTTTTTATTTGATGTCTCAAAAAAAAGTTGCAACAGGATGATGTTTACATTGTGTAGCATGTCCTCTTCTTTCAACATCTGTCTGTAAACATCTGGGAGGTGAGGAGATCAGCTGATGGAGTTTTTTGGAGAGGGTTTTAGCTCTCTGAATCTTCAGATGAACATCTACCCATCTTTAGATCTGATACTCTGTCATGTGACCGAACTGATATTAATTAACCTCATTAGTTGTCAAATGTTTCTCCAGTTGTTTCTGATTTGAGCCAATTACTTTGAGCATTTTGTTTCCTCTGTTCCAACTTTTTAAAGACGAGTTGACAACATTAAATTTAAAATAATCTACTATTTTCTATAAAAAGTTAAAATATATTAGTTTCAACATCTGATAAAAGGTTATTTACATTTTGCTCAGCATCCCAGTTAATCTGGAAAAGGAATTGTACCTTTCTTTCTTGAATTAATAGAATGTGTTTATTGTGAGTTACTCAACGATGGGAAAAGATCATGTGACGTTTTAAGAAAACCATAAACAACAAATATGCGACAGAATATGTCGATAAAATGACTCAGTAGTAACTGTACAAAGAGGAAAAGCTTCAGCGTATGTGCAGCTGTACAAGTTACACATTTTATTGTTTGGATTGACTTTTAAATGGCTTAAATAACTATAAATAAAGATAAAGAAACATTTATTTTATTTTAAATGAAGACAGAGAGAATGGGGTCAGCACGTCTGCTGTTATCTTTGAGGATCAGTGACAAAAAGCCTCACAGGCCACCATAGTTAGTAAACATGATGCTATAGCTCTCCAGTCGAGTGAGATCATGATTAAGAACTGAGGAAGTGAGAGTTACTGTATAAAGTCTGGATGACAGAACATTCAAGACCAATTATACACACAGGGAAACTAATAGTGATGGGTGTGTGAACTGCAGCTACTTGAAACCGTGTGACTGTACGGTGAGTAAAAAAGGTGTGTATGAGTCACTGGCTGACTGATAGAAAGCATCAGGACATACTGAGAAGGTTACTGAATCTCTGTAAATGAATAAAAGGAGTTTCAATCATTTTCTTTGTGGCAGGTATGGAGAGCAGACATTAACATTTTCACAACACAGTCAACTATTATAAATAAATCAAAGATTCGACTACAGTTGTTACCCAGCTCCTTTAAGATTTCATTAATAAACACAAACATTCATTAATAAAACTACATTGCTCATACGTTCCTGAGCCCCTGATCACAAATCTAAATATTACATTTTAACCCTGTAGGAACCAGCTGGGGCCCAAAGTTTACAGGCACTCTAATAATTTGATGTCCTGTCAGATTTAAACATTAAGCATTATTTAATAAATAACTGAACAGAAACAAACCCACGTGCTCATCTTATTGTTTAATCTATGTTATATTTTATATAATAAATCAAGTAAAATCATGAGTTTTGATGGTTTCTATGATTGTCGGGGTTTCTAAGCTTCTCTAATGTTACACTTTTAAGGGACAAACAGAACAATTATTACATTGAGGACGTTTGATATTTGCATGTTTTATTTTACAACTGTTTTGTTAATGACATAAATGAACTTGTCTTTTGTGAATATTTTATTTGCTTTCTTGCAATAAAAATCTAAATTATTAGACAGTTTGAAGATATTTAAAACTTAAATATGATTATTCTTTAAAACACTATTCTGAAATATTTTTTAAAATTCTGAATTTGTAAAGTTTAAACAAATATCTGCATATCTACACAACATTAGTTTTTTTTCCATTTGTTTAAATTTAACTTCTAAAAATGGAAATACAGATTTTTTTTTTTTACCAGCAATCCCTGTTAATGTCAAAAAAGCCAAAGCTGTTAATTATGTTTAATAAATGACGTATTTAAACACAGAAATACCAGATAAAGATTTAGGATGAACATATCCAGTAAAGGAATGATTACGTGTTTGACCATGAGGATGTTTATGCTACAGGGAACTTCTGTAGAGAAATAAAGAGATGAGAGTGTTTTTCTGCTACTTACCCTTGGACTCGTCCTCTCTTTTGCTCCTGCTGGAGCCGGATGTTCTCGAGCTTCAGAGGACTTGGAATGAAACCGATCTCACAGCCTTCTTTCACCAACCGACCGATCCACCAGTCGTTGTTGAATTTCTAAACAAAACAACACAAGACACTCAGTCAGAAACATAATTATGATACAAAGACTGATTTGAATTTAGCGTAAAGTTGATTTAAATTAATCTGTGTTGATAAATGTATTTTGTCTACAATGTACAGATTTACTTCTTTTATGTGGAGAAAGTCTTTGGAATCAAAAGAGATGGCTGTTGCTGGAACAGGAACGTCCTCATCCAGAGCACCACAGTAGCTGACGTTGGTTCTTACAGCAAACGCCACGGGTTTACTCTGAAGCACAGAAACCCAAATTTAGTGAGAAATAAAAGCACATAAATAAATATCTAATTGAAGTTGATCTTATTGTATCACAGGTTAACTACCTTGGCTCTCTCAAGTTGAATGGCAGCCTGTTGCTCCCTCTCCTGACGGCTCTGTCCCGGTCCTTGGCCCTGGCTTGGGCTCTGGCTCTGGTTCTGGACCTGGGCCTGCACCTCCCGCTCCTCCTCCAGAGATACATCTGAGTCTGATGGTCTGCTAGTGTAGGAATCAGCTGAGCCCTGCCAACAGAAATGATGCCACACTTACTGAATCTGATAAAAGAGAACATTTCAGCAACTATGTGTAAAATAAACTAAAACATCTAAAAAGTTATACACCTGTAAATAAGGAAGCGTGATTAGCTACATGTTTCAGTATAATTGAGTAAATCCAGCCTCAAAGAAAATGAAGTTAACCACATTTTGAAGAACTATTAAGGCTGGGTGACAGCAAAATGACAATTTAGCTTTGGTTTCCCAAATAAAATCACAATCATTATTTTATCTGAGGTTTTTACAAGAATTTTAAACTTTGATTTTTCACTATTTTTGCAAGAGATTGTTGAAGAGTGCAGCCAAACAATTTTTATCTATAAAACAAAGCCATAAAAGGAAAAAAAATCCCCAGAGGTTTTAGCCAAACAACATTTTAATCATTTTGTGCAACTTTGCACAAGCTTAAACACAAACCTTGTAAAGTTCTCTTCAGAAACCTTTTGTATGAAAGAACAAACAGTTGTTCTCCTCGTATGAACAGATAATAAGTTATTGACTGCAAGATTCCTGAATAAATGGAAAACAGTTACACACAGATCTCCTAATTAAGTCTATAAATCATGTTTAAACAGGGAGTGTCTTTTCTTATAGTCTATTTTCTTGCACACAATCAGTCATATTTTATATTTTTGGAGCATCTAACTTTATAAAGTTTGCATTAACTCCCACCCAGAACTCTGGACACAACTGGATCAGGAGCTTCATTCTGCTGTTTTAATCTAAACAATCAGCCACTAATGATGATTCAGTTAAAGAGGACCATTAGTTTCAGAAAGATCAATCAAGTTAGTCATTACAGCTAAGCAGTTTTTTTAAGGCAGTAAGCAGCAGGAAAGCCTGACTTCAGCACACTGCTGATTCAGACTGTGTACATCCCGACTTGCATTTCCAAAAACACCTAGTTTAGGAAAATAGGATGGAACATTTCTGCTTAGGATCTCTTCAGAACTTTAAAACAGATATTCTGTAGATTTTGTTAAGTTGGAAACTCTAGAAAAGAATAAAAATTTTAACATCTCATCATCTGTTGTTTGAGTTTTTACTGTCACGCTGTGTAACAAGTCTTTCACAAGATCATAGACGTGCAAAAAAAACCTAAATGACATTAGTCAGATTTACAGAACTGACTGAAAGTCATCTGATAGTGAATCAGAGCAGATAATTTAAGGGTACGCTGTAAAATCTGAGCCCTTATCCAGTGAGTAGCTTCAGCATGTGACTCATCAGCATCAGAGTCCACTTAGTGACATCACGATGCATGTTCCTCTGAGCTTCGTCAGAGCCAGCACACCAGGCAGTCGCAGGGCCGGATGAGAAATACTCAGCTGGATGTCCTCAAGAAAGTGATGAATGCAGGAATGTGACACACGATTTGTCATTTCAGTGACGGCCTGAAGGGACGATGAGGGTCATTTACGTCTTTCGCTTTTCCACTGAGAATCGAAGCGCGGTTCATCTTTCAGATGTGAAGAGTGTGACGAGCACTAAATGGCTCCTTTAGGTTTCCTGGTGTTGGTTTTATATTCAGCACACACACACATGCATAGACAGAAATCATTAGGAATAGTGAGAATGTTGCACATTAAAAGCTGTCTGCCTAATGTGCACCCCCCCCCCCCCCCCCCCCCCCCCCCC